>JBAMBR010006913.1:0-65606 GCA_037044475.1 Zaprionus obscuricornis
TGATGGCAACAAGAAATATATCCTTACAGAATATACAGTATGCTGTTCGGGTAAGGGAATTGAATCTAAACTGCATAAAAACTTTTGACTCATAAATTTGGACTATGATTTTGTTTTGTTCTTATTGTTTACATATTGACAATACATATTGAAAACTTATTTATTAATTTTCTGCTCAGTAAACCCTTTTCTGTTTTAGTTTCTTTATTATTAAGTTTGCAGACATTGTTGCTTTATTTCTATCTCAATTATGCTCTGTAAAAAACTTGAAAATTTCTTTTTGACCTTTTAAAAGAAAATAACAATAGAGCTTTAGTAAAGACTATGAAAACTTATACACTTTGGTTCTAGGAAGGCGATTTGAGGATGCATTAAATGCTGTTTAAGCCTCTGATTTCTCTCTCTCTCCTACAAGAAATTCAATTTTGTACAATATTATCCAACAATGCATGACATCTACATATATACATTATTTGAATACTCTTGCAAGAATATATTTATTTCTACTAGGTGTTTGTAATACACAGAAGATGTTTTGTATGAATAATTTTTTCTTTTCTAGATATCCGGTATGTATATATATATATATATATATATATAGAGAATTTGGGTTTGATAATCAATTTCTTTTTTTTATATATATATATGTATATATGTATGTATATATAGTTGCATTTGGCAGATAACAAGCTTTGCACAATATTTGACTTTTTATGAACATATTAAATAAACGATAATGAAATGTTTTCAGAATGTCAGAATGTTTTCACATTCCCGCAGAAAAATATCAAGAAATGAAAAACAACAACAACAGCGATAATAGAAAGAACCAGGAACACAACAATAAAAGCATGGAACAAACTGTATGCAACATGATGCCGTCATATAATTATGTAATTAGCAAAAACAACAAAATTGCCCGTTGCAATTTGTGCAAAAATATTTAACAAAACCATTTACAAAATTGTCGTGTTTTGTTGCTGTTGTTATAGTTTTTGTTGCCATAAGCCTAATTTAACGTCGTTATAAGCAAACAATGTGGCAGGCATTTTGTTTATGCTACTTACATACCATAAGACTTGCACTCAACCAACTTGACGAAATAAATAATCCTATGCAATTAAGCAAATTTCATATAAAAAGGCTATGAATTATTGATTATTTTAATATTTGGTTTTGGGCAAATATTTGATTTGGGTAAATCGAAGTTTCAATGAAATGCCACTCTTCCTGGACTCTCTTCCACAAATCTTCATTATTTCTTGGTTGAAAACCACATATCCTATGCTTCAATATCCCCCACAAGAGCTCAATGGGATCAAGGTCAGCGGGCAAGTCCATAAGACTCACTTTATTGTTAATGAATCACTTTTTGGCAAGTTTGCATGTATGCATATGATCGTTATCCTGCATAAATTCTCACTTTAAAGGCAATTTTTTTATCGGCATATGGCAACATAAGATTGTTTAATACACTCAGATAGCCAGGTGGGCACATATTGCCCTGTATCCCATGCAACAGACCAACCATTAAAGCGGGAACAGGCCTAGCTCTGAGGGTCCTTTTATCGTATTAGGATCATAAGCATTACTTTTTAGGCGCCTTACATTCGGCCTCCCGTCAGATCCCAACCAATTTTTGATGTCCTTGCACGACAAGATTGGGTCCTTTCTTGATTTTCTTATAAGCGACAACGTCTAATTTTTTCGCTTTCTGCCTCTTGTCTCCTTTTCCGTAAAATGGATCACAGAAAAACCTTTTTTTTTTAAGCATCCCATTATGTTGGCAATTCCCGCCATGCATTGACCTTCTTCTATCCATTTGAGTATTATTTTCCCCTCTACTCGAATGCAATGTACTCCGCGTGCTATTGTAACTATTATCACTAAATTTAATAACAATTTTGCAATCAATAGATGCAATATTTACACTTACGTTATTTAATATTACCGAAACAAAGCTTTTACTTTTGTTTTACACCATAAAATTCCGAAAAATTCAGCAAAGCATGTGTGCGTTTCTATTATTTTATCCAACTCAAACACGAGGTCTCCTAATAATTTGTTACTCATTGCAAAAATTGCTGACAAAAGACACTCAAAAGGGTAAAGAATAATCATGAACGGTGCATGGACAGTTTGTTTCATGCATAATATTTTAACACAATCTCAGTAACTTGGCTCCAAAAAAAAAAAAATTATTTTCGTTTCTATTATTTTTTCCATGACTGTATAATATATAAATTTATGTAGTAAAATTAACTTTCAATTGGCGAGTCTGCAGCGTGAGCTAAATAAATATATGAATATAAATATATAATATATCTTTGGGCACCGGGTATTATATAGTCGAGCACACTTGACTATAGCTTTCTTATTTGTTTTGCCTATTGCAGACATTTCATGGTGCCACAAAGTCATAATATTCCAGTGCTGAACGGGTACTGGGTATTATCGAATATTATTATTAAGAATGAGTAATATGTATAACAAATTAAACATTTATAAAGTTGGATAGTACGTTCTGCTGCTGATAGCACAAAGGTTGTTCTTATTACGGGCCAACCTCATATAACCGCCTTCTCCCCAATTTGTTCCCTTTGATGTCTTGATAATCCAAAAGTCTCCGTGCTGCTTACAGGTGCCATAGCCAACAATGAGTACAGCATAGCTTGGATGGTGACCGCAGTGTTCATCACTGTAGATTCCATTCTTATACTTCTTAATAGCTACATCGGAGATGACTGCTGCTACTGGACCCTTGGCTACATTATAGGCCAAAACGGTTTCGTTTCCCGGAAAAATACTGTAAATTCTATGGATTTTTGCGCCAATATTTTTCTTATTCCAATTACATTTGCCCGGAGCGCCACGATAGGGATATGAAGCTTCAGTGTCAATACCTCCCAATTTTAAAATGCATGCCAGAGCATTTCCCGTATGCTGATACCTTGACTTGCAGCAGTCCACCAAGTTTTGCTTGGAAAGGATCGTCAAATTGTGGGTTTTAATAAACTGACGACTCTCCATAACGCCAGCTGCAGCAAATGCCCAGGAGTTAGCGAAGTTTTTCTGGTCCATAACAGGACTGACAGCACCCAATTTAGTCCAGTTAATGTTTGGGGGAAATAGTATTTCTCCCGAATACTGAGTATAATCCATTTCATGTTCTTCAACAAAGTCATTATCGACAATGTCATTTCCAATGGACAAGTCACTAACACTCTTGTCCTGAGAACAGCCGCAAATACCCAGAAAGGCAAAAAGTACTAATGCTGCTTTTATTTTCATTTTAACTTAACTGCAGATTCTTAGATCGAGAACTAATGCCTTGAAGCTGTTCATTATGTACTTATATAGTCCAGCAAGCTGAACTGTTAATAATATATGGGTTATATAAATTTTATTTTACCCTCATGGCAAAATTAAATATGGGTTGGTGGTCAATGTAATATGAGTCAACAATATAAATGTTATAAATATATTTCACAGTCTTTGTTCAATTACTAAGGGTATTGATTTAAGTTGTTCCCAGAATAGTCACATTTCACAATATTTAAGGAGATCTAGTTATATCACAAATGTTCCCAAATAGTGACCAAACGTTTTTACTATCTGATTTTGTGTATGTCCGGCATGGCCGTCATGACGTGTTTAAAATAAGAACTATTCATATTTATGCTCTTGCACAGGGTATATTAATTTAGCTGTAACTTTTAAAGAGAGGCGTGGCATCTTCTATGAGGTTATTATTATAAAGCAACTGAAATTTTGTAATATATTTATACATATAATCATTGTTAGTATCAGAGTACCTAAATTCAACCCATATTGATAAATATTGATAGTCTTTTTAAAAAAAGAAATTATTAGTTTCAATGTTTGCCGTTCTGCGGGTTATGGGGGTTATGCAAAACTTTAATTATATTTTCTCTTCATGGCTATTCATGTGTTTATCAAAACTGAATCACTAAACATTTTTATATATTTACATGTACATGTGTGTAGTTCAAGTACGACTGCTGGTATAAATGCTGTAACATTTGAGGATGTAGCCAGTAGTCGTGTTTGAGCAAAATGAAAGCAAAGATCTTATTATTAGCGCTTTTTTGGGTGCTGGGATATGGCCAGACCGATGTAGTACAACAATGGAACGATTTTAAATTGCAATTCAACAAGATATATAGCAGTGCTGACGATGATTATCGCCATATGCTAATGTTCCAGAATAACATGCAGATAATCAAAGCACATAACGAGCGTTGGGGAGAAGCCGGCGAGGAGAGCTACGAAATGAGCATCAACCAGTTCACCGATATGTCGGATGAGGAGTTCGATAGGCTTATTGACGGTAATATCATTTCCGATTCCATTAACTATGATTCTGAGCCCGACTACATCGAAATAAATGTACATGAAGTTGATTGGCGTCATTTAGGAGCTGTCACACCTGTAGAGAATCAGGGTCACTTCAATAGCTCGTGGGCATTTGCCGTGGCAGGCGTGGTTGAAAGTCGAAACTTTGTGTTACATGGGAAACTAGTAAAATTATCAAAGCAGAATTTGGTTGATTGTTGCCGTAAAAAATCAAAGAGAAGTTTAAACGCACTAAAGTGTATCAAATCAAAAGGTGGTATTCAAACCGAAGCGTCCTATCCGTATCGCGGCGTAACTGGTAAATGCCGTTACAATAAGAGACTGAACGGTGCAAAAATTAGCAATTACTACCAGAGCAAGCCTGGCGACGAAAAATCATTGGCTTATAATGTTGCTAAGGGTCCAGTTACGGCTGTGATATCCCGAGATGTAATAAGGTCCTATAAGGGCGGCGTTTTTCACAATGAGAAATGCAGCAAAAGGCCGGATTACGTTGCTCCTTGTCGTCGGTTATGGAAGCTGTGAAAGTTGGGGCGACTATTGGATACTAAAAACATCCCTGGGTATTTCTTATGGGGAGCAGGGATATATACGACTGGCACGGAATAGGAACAATATATGCGGCATTGCAAATAGGGCTTATTATCCAGTTATATAAAAAAATATTGTAAAAATTCAAATAATTAATACGTATTTTTTTAAAGCGAATAAAATCATTGTTGTATTTCGACACAACATATTTTAAAATTATATGAAAAAAGTAATCAGAATTCATTGCATTGCAAGCCTGCATGTTTTTATACAAAAAGTTAAATTTTACCTGAAACAACCATTATTTATGGGAATAAGAAATATTTAAGTCAAGACTCATTCAGATTGCGTTAATATTAACAGAAAACTTAGCGGTGGAATAGAAGAACAGACGGCGCAGAAGGTTGAGATTGAATATTTTGATTATGGATTATATTCCTTTTTTAACTTGAAAAAATCTACAAATAAAATTAATATATTTAAAGAAAATAATAACCGCAAAATCTACAAAAAATGTATATATATATATGGCTCAACTTGAGTGAGAATGCTGAGAGAGCAGAGTTGAGCATAATGATCGATGAGAGTAAAGTTTAATCTAGTTTCCGACATATATATGAATATATTAGGGCGATTCGATTTGTAGGGGGTCAAAAAATCGCGTAGGCACATATGATTTTCGGGGTTTAGGGATCAAAATAAGAAAATCTGCTCAAGAAACCATGCCTGTAAAATTAATTCTGATGTTCCTCGTTTTAACTTGTAGATACGTGACAACATTTCGTAAATTTGGTTCCAGAAATTATGTCATCCTGGCACCGGTGCATCCTATATTCCTAATGTATACATATGTATATACATATACAGTCATGGAAAAAATAATAGAAACGCATGTTTTCATTTTCTTAAATTGATATTTTCTAAGTCAGAATATCAAAATAAATTAAATTTTTTTAGGTTTTTTAAACATAAACACAACCAGCTTTCATAATTTGTTACAAAAAATTATTTAATTTGATAAACACAACAAAAAAATGGAATTCAAGTGAAGATTTCTGTTTTGGGCCTGGAAAAAAAATAGAAACGAAATGAATAATCCTTCCATATTATTTTTAATGTCCTTCCACGACAGAATCGGGTCCTTTTTTGATTTTCTTATAAGCGGTTCGCTTTTTGCCACGTATCTCCTTCTTTTCCGTGAAATGAATCGCATAAAATACTTTTTTTCTTAAGAATTCCATTATGTTGGCAATTCCCTTCTTCTTGACTTTCTTCTATCCATCTGAGTATTATTTTCCTCTCTGCTCGAGTGCAATGTACTCCGTGACCCATTGTGACTATTATCACTAAATTTAATAACTATTTTCCAATCAATATGCAATATTTACACTTCCGCTATTTAATATTACCGAAACAAAGCTTTTACTTTTGTTTTAAACCATAAAACTCCGAAAAATTCATCAAAACATGTGTGCGTTTCTATTATTTTTTCCAACTCAAACACGAGGTCTCCTAATAATTTGTTACTCATAGCAAAAATTTCTGACGAAAGACACTCAAAAAGGATATCATAGTAAAGAAGAATCATCAACGGTGCATGGACAGTTTGTTTCATGCATAATATTTTAACACAATCTCGGTAACTTGGCTTCAAAAAAAAATTTTTTTTCGTTTCTATTATTTTTTCCATGACTGTATATGTCACAGCAACTAATAAAGAGTCATACATTGCTTCTTTAGACCTATAATTATTTATATTTATTTTTATATTATATATATTATATTTTACATATATATATATATATATAAGGGTATAGAATTATGCTGAAGGCAGGGTATATTCAATTATAAAGCAAATATCAAGTAATTTAAAGCAATAAACTTGTGTAAAATATCCTTGGAAGTTTGATACATATCACTGCCACCTCCTGTCAGCACGCAGCAGCGGTCACTGCTACTTCAAGGTAACATATCTTCAGCTGTGTTTCTGAGCAATGTAAAAAGATTAGCAATTTCTTGTCGTCGTTTTGAGTTGTTTCTTTGGCTTTCGTAACAACAACTTCATTACCTGGCTAATGAAAAATTAAACACAATTATGGGAAATTGTAAGACAGTAGAAAAATTGGATTCATTTCATCATGTCCGTCTATCCGTATGTTTCAACTCAAACCAGTCAATCAGTTTTAAAGCTATCTCAATGAAACTTGGTACACATATACCCTATGGCCATAAGCTGTATATAAGTCGGAACCGGCTGGATCAGACTACTATATCATATGGGGCCTATGGACCCACTTTTTATACCCTGTACTTTAAAAAAGTAAAAGGGTCTATTAATTTAGTGCAAATGACAGCTGTGTGTAACAGGCAGAAGGAAGCGTGGTAGACCCCACAAAGTATATATATTCTGACTCAGGACGACGAGCTGAGTTGATATAGCCATGTCCGTCTGTCCGTCCGTCCGTCTGTCCGTCTGTCTGTTTGAACGCAAACAATAAGAGCTAGAGACACCAAATTTGGTGCAGCGTACTATGATCGAGTTTATTTTAAACTTTCGTGGGTTAAATCAGTTGGGCATCAGCTGACCTGTAGCTGTCAACACAATGCTTTTGTATATGTGTATAAAGACACACACATGCAAACGCACGCAAGAGCAGGTTAGTATGAGTGAGTCGAGGCGAGTACGAGCGAGAGAGAGCGAGCGCGTAGCGTCGAGCTGTTTCATCTGAATTTTTATTTCGGTACATAACATAAGAAAAATTATATTTTATTCAAGGGTGCTGGATATTTTACTCTCGACTTTTATTTATTAAGCTATCTGTTTGAAACTGGCAGGTTTTAAGTTTAGTGTAACATATACGTCCCATATAATTTCCTCCAAATTGGACTACTTAATAAATAAGCTACCATAGGAACGATCAGCCGAAAATTGAGTTTTTGTATGAAAAACTTTTTCGTTAATTAAGCTAACTGGCTGAAATTCAAATCCAGAGATTGGTGATGACATATACGTTTCATATATGATTCCTCTAAGGTCCAACTAAAGGTCTTGTATGAAAGTAATTTAAGTAAATTAATGACTTATATTCCTGTCCAAATTGGATAAAATCGAACCAGCATATCAATTAAGAGCGATTGGTTGAATATTAAATCTTTATATGGAAATTATGCTATGGTCAAGCAATACTTGATAGAATTTAGGTTAATTCAAAACTTATCAACGCGTGACAAGTTTAGATTATATCAGACCACTATAATAATAAATTGGGACGTTTTGTTACAAATAAAGTATTTGTATAAATAAGTTTTTATTTGAGTTTGTTAGAGTATATAAACTTATTTTCATAAGAGCAGCTGTAAGCTTGCCGTAGGCTGTAACAAAGTTCATAATACTTTTGGTTAACTGCTAAAGCATATATATGATGATTTTCGAGCCTGCTTAAAATTGTTTTAATTAATTCCATCACTTCTGTACATTGCAATTTACATTACATCGTAATCAGAATCCTAGATGCATCGATTCTTCAGATTGCAACCTCACAAGGCATTGTATCTGTGTAACTCAAATATAATTAAATTAAATTTGGAAATATAAAAATGAAAATAATTTATTTAGCTCTGAAAATATTTTTTCAAGTCTCTAAAAACTGACGATTATATTGAATAGATCAAATTTTAAACATTTGTTCACTTTATTGTCTCTCTCTTTATATTATAAAATAAATTAAATACAATTGCTGTTTGTAAATGCCTTTTTTTTTGAATAATTTACAATTGTGTACATTCAAATGCTGAATACTGCTTTTTTTAAAATGATTTTCATTAAGAGTATGAAATAACCATTTTTTTATTTTTGTATATTTTTTTAATTTTTTTCTACACCGATTCAATTTTTTTGCTTAAATCTGCATACAAAATACAAATAGCACGGGGAAAAGGAATAAACACTACGTTACACTCTTAGAAGTTTGAACGAAAAGTTTTTTATACAGAAACTTTATTGTTGATCGATAGTTTCAATAGTGTGGGTTATGATATAATTGTTTGATTTGAGCTGAACTTGGTAGATTGTTCAACAAATAAAAAGTTTTTCACGCAAAGAATCGATTTTGAGCCGATTGTTCGTACTGCAGACGGTTGATATAGTGATCCTACACGATCTGTTGTGAATTATCTATTGCATAAAGTAACAACTGCTACATATAAAGATATCTTTGATATAGCTTTTAAATTGAAATAGACTAACGGAAATAGACTAACGGACAAATGGAAACGCCTCTTTCTGTGCTTTATACACTCCTTGACAAAATCAATAAACCTTTTGCAGGGGTATAATTCGACATACACATTTGTAAACATTCATGTGTTAAATGCTGTAAAATAATTGATTATTAAAATGCAATTGTAATAAATTGTAGATACATGGCAATTCCCAACGGCGCAGAACAAATGAGTGACTCAATAGAAGGAGTGGAAAGAAAGAACAAGCAGTGGAATACGCACATTTGGCGCATATAATTATTATACGAGAATTTATCGTATCACACAACATTTATATTTCTTATTTAATTTCGTTTCTGTTATTCTTATTCATTTATTAACTTTCGTTTATTGTTTTCTTTTTTTTTTTTTTGTGTTTTTGTATTTCTTAGCTGCGTCAGTAAATATAATTTTATTATTATTAATTATTTGTTGAGAGCAGGCGAAGCGTGTTTCATATCGATCAAATTTTTTTTATAGTTTATAGTTTTTTTTGCTTATGTTTTGGCTTCATAATATCAATTCAATTAATTATTGTAAGTTTTATTACTGTGTGTGTAAGAAAGACGTTAAATTTGGTCAGTTTTAACTATTTGTGTTCAGGTTTTTTTTTATTTTTTTATTTAGTTCATTTTTTTATAGTTAAGTTTATTTTCAAATGTGTATAAAAAGTGACATAGTCTGTTTTTGTTTCTGTTTCGTGTTTAATACAAATGCACAAAAAGTCGCGTATAATACAAATATTTTACACTCAAATACAAAAGTAAAATTCACTGTACAAAAGTTTATTGTTCGGTATCTGGATATAGTCATGTATGTATGTGTGTGTGTGTGTATGCATTTCTTAAAGTATTTATGTTGTATCTGTGTATTGTGTTTGCATGTCTTCAGCCTGGAATTTTTTTATTATTTAGCAGTAAACGCAGAAAATCATTAAACTATTTGATCAAAATATAAAATGATGCCTGCGAGAGCATCTGTCTGATGTCGGTTTAAAACTGTCAGAATATCCGTCTGTGTATAAGTCAATCTATTTAGATATACTCGTCTGTTTGTCTGCTGGCATTGCAATTTGAATTACATTTCTAACATTTTGCAGTTGCATTTGTAGGTATATCCTTTAACTTCCGTATGATAAATGTTGAACAATTTCTATTGCAATCCAGAATCAATGAGGCAATGTCCCAATTGCACACTGATTCAGAGTTCTGAAGACTATTTTCTGCTCAATTTACATATTTTTCTTTTATTTTATTTTATTATATGTTTTTGATTTCTTTTGCAGCCCCATTGCTAACAAACTCATTTGATATGTTCAGGCTTTAGTGCATTTTACCACATTTAAGTATGTAACTTTCATCATTTTTTCTTTTATTGCCCTGCACAATCATAAGCTCAAGGAAATTCTTATAATAAGTAAAATGAAACAGCTAAATAAAGTTATCTTCGACTTGCCGAAGTTTTTCTACCCTTTCAAGCTTAAATAAAAAGTTTTTTTTATAAAAAAAACTTCATTTTTTGTGAATTGTTTCTATTGCTGTTATATGATAAAGTTCTGTGCACGGCATAAACTCAATCTCAAACCTTGAAAAGTCCGGCAGGATAGCTAAGAAATTCAGTTTTCCATCGATTGATCTGTAAGATCAATCGATGGAAAACTGAATTTCTTTAGCTATCCTGCTGGATCTTTCAAGGTTTGAGATTAGTTATGCCGTGCACAGAACTTTATCATATAACAGCAATAGAAACAATTCACAAAAAATGAAGTTTTTTTTATAAAAAAAACTTTTTATTTAAGCTTGAAAGGGTAGAAAAACTTCGGCAAGTCGAAGATAACTTTATTTAGCTGTTTCATTTTACTTATTATAAGAATTTCCTTGAGCTTATGATTGTGCAGGGCAATAAAAGAAAAAATGATGAAAGTTACATACTTAAATGTGGTAAAATGCACTAAAGCCTGAACATATCAAATGAGTTTGTTAGCAATGGGGCTGCAAAAGAAATCAAAAACATATAATAAAATAAAATAAAAGAAAAATATGTAAATTGAGCAGAAAATAGTCTTCAGAACTCTGAATCAGTGTGCAATTGGGACATTGCCTCATTGATTCTGGATTGCAATAGAAATTGTTCAACATTTATCATACGGAAGTTAAAGGATATACCTACAAATGCAACTGCAAAATGTTAGAAATGTAATTCAAATTGCAATGCCAGCAGACAAACAGACGAGTATATCTAAATAGATTGACATATACACAGACGGATATTCTGACAGTTTTAAACCGACATCAGACAGATGCTCTCGCAGGCATCATTTTATATTTTGATCAAATAGTTTAATGATTTTCTGCGTTTACTGCTAAATAATAAAAAAATTCCAGGCTGAAGACATGCAAACACAATACACAGATACAACATAAATACTTTAAGAAATGCATACACACACACACACATACATACATGACTATATCCAGATACCGAACAATAAACTTTTGTACAGTGAATTTTACTTTTGTATTTGAGTGTAAAATATTTGTATTATACGCGACTTTTTGTGCATTTGTATTAAACACGAAACAGAAACAAAAACAGACTATGTCACTTTTTATACACATTTGAAAATAAACTTAACTATAAAAAAATGAACTAAATAAAAAAATAAAAAAAAACCTGAACACAAATAGTTAAAACTGACCAAATTTAACGTCTTTCTTACACACACAGTAATAAAACTTACAATAATTAATTGAATTGATATTATGAAGCCAAAACATAAGCAAAAAAAACTATAAACTATAAAAAAAATTTGATCGATATGAAACACGCTTCGCCTGCTCTCAACAAATAATTAATAATAATAAAATTATATTTACTGACGCAGCTAAGAAATACAAAAACACAAAAAAAAAAAAAAAAAACAATAAACGAAAGTTAATAAATGAATAAGAATAACAGAAACGAAATTAAATAAGAAATATAAATGTTGTGTGATACGATAAATTCTCGTATAATAATTATATGCGCCAAATGTGCGTATTCCACTGCTTGTTCTTTCTTTCCACTCCTTCTGGTCTCTCATTTGTTTTGCGCCGTTGGGAATTGCATGTATCTACAATTTATTACAATTGCATTTTAATAATCAATTATTTTACAGCATTTAACACATGAATGTTTACAAATGTGTATGTCGAATTATACCCCTGCAAAAGGTTTATTGATTTTGTCAAGGAGTGTATAAAGCACAGAAAGAGGCGTTTCCATTTGTCCGTTAGTCTATTTCCGTTAGTCTATTTCAATTTAAAAGCTATATCAAAGATATCTTTATATGTAGCAGTTGTTACTTTATGCAATAGATAATTCACAACAGATCGTGTAGGATCACTATATCAACCGTCTGCAGTACGAACAATCGGCTCAAAATCGATTCTTTGCGTGAAAAACTTTTTATTTGTTGAACAATCTACCAAGTTCAGCTCAAATCAAACAATTATATCATAACCCACACTATTGAAACTATCGATCAACAATAAAGTTTCTGTATAAAAAACTTTTCGTTCAAACTTCTAAGAGTGTAACGTAGTGTTTATTCCTTTTCCCCGTGCTATTTGTATTTTGTATGCAGATTTAAGCAAAAAAATTGAATCGGTGTAGAAAAAAATTAAAAAAATATACAAAAATAAAAAAATGGTTATTTCATACTCTTAATGAAAATCATTTTAAAAAAAGCAGTATTCAGCATTTGAATGTACACAATTGTAAATTATTCAAAAAAAAAGGCATTTACAAACAGCAATTGTATTTAATTTATTTTATAATATAAAGAGAGAGACAATAAAGTGAACAAATGTTTAAAATTTGATCTATTCAATATAATCGTCAGTTTTTAGAGACTTGAAAAAATATTTTCAGAGCTAAATAAATTATTTTCATTTTTATATTTCCAAATTTAATTTAATTATATTTGAGTTACACAGATACAATGCCTTGTGAGGTTGCAATCTGAAGAATCGATGCATCTAGTAATCCTTAATGTGAATTTGAAGACTCGCCTTTGATTATGCAACATTTTTTCTTTATTGGTACTTTCATTTATATAGTATTAATTTTTTTCAAATTTAATTTTTTGTTAATTAGTTGAACTAGTACATAAAAAAAAATTACTAAAACAACACATTTAGTGAAAAACTTTTTTTGGACCAAACCTCATATACATGTAATAAGGAAGTTAATGTGAAGTTCACGTTAGACTAAGCGTTTTGGCGAAACCTTGGCGCTTTAAGCGCCTCTGTGGTATAACAGATAGAAGTCTCCTTGCTAGTCTGCTTTGATGGTTTATCAGCCCGTCGCTATATCGGCTCATGTGTCTGCCAATCTGCTCGTCTACAAAATGCAGATTCTGATTACGATGTAATGTAAATTGCAATGTACAGAAGTGATGGAATTAATTAAAACAATTTTAAGCAGGTTGAAAATCATCATATATATGCTTTAGCAGTTAACCAAAAGTATTATGAACTTTGTTACAGCCTACGGCAAGCTTACAGCTGCTCTTATGAAAATAAGTTTATATACTCTAACAAACTCAAATAAAAACTTATTTATACAAATACTTTATTTGTAACAAAACGTCCCAATTTATTATTATAGTGGTCTGATATAATCTAAACTTGTCACGCGTTGATAAGTTTTGAATTAACCTAAATTCTATCAAGTATTGCTTGACCATAGCATAATTTCCATATAAAGATTTAATATTCAACCAATCGCTCTTAATTGATATGCTGGTTCGATTTTATCCAATTTGGACAGGAATATAAGTCATTAATTTACTTAAATTACTTTCATACAAGACCTTTAGTTGGACCTTAGAGGAATCATATATGAAACGTATATGTCATCACCAATCTCTGGATTTGAATTTCAGCCAGTTAGCTTAATTAACGAAAAAGTTTTTCATACAAAAACTCAATTTTCGGCTGATCGTTCCTATGGTAGCTTAATGATTAAGTAGTCCAATTTGGAGGAAATTATATGGGACGTATATGTTACACTAAACTTAAAACCTGCCAGTTTCAAACAGATAGCTTAATAAATAAAAGTCGAGAGTAAAATATCCAGCACCCTTGAATAAAATATAATTTTTCTTATGTTATGTACCGAAATAAAAATTCAGATGAAACATCTCGAGCTACGCGCTCGCTCTCTCTCGCTCGTACTCGCCTCGACTACTCATACTAACCTGCTCTTGTGTGCTTTTGCATGTGTGTGTCTTTATACACATATACAAAAGCATTGTGTTGACAGCTACAGGTCAGCTGATGCCCAACTGATTTAACCCACGAAAGTTTAAAATAAACTCGATCATAGTACGCTGCACCAAATTTGGTGTCTCTAGCTCTTATTGTTTGCGTTCAAACAGACAGACGGACAGACAGACGGACTGACAAACGGACATGGCCAAATCTACTCGGCTACTGCTCCTGAGCAAGAATATATATACTTTGTGGGATCTGCCACGCCTCCTTCTGCCTGTTACGCACATTTGCACAAAGTTAATAAACTAATTTTTTTCCATTTTCAATGGGTACAGGGTATAAAAAGTGGGTCCATAGGCCCCATATGATATAGTAGTCTGATCCAGCCGGTTCCGACTTATATACAGCTTATGGCCATAGGGTATATGTGTACCAAGTTTCATTGAGATAGCTTTAAAACTGATTGACTGGTTTGAGTTGAAACATACGGATAGACGGACATGATGAAATGAATCCAATTTTTCTACTGTCTTACAATTTCCCATAATTGTGTTTAATTTTTCATTAGCCAGGTAATGAAGTTGTTGTTACGAAAGCCAAAGAAACAACTCAAAACGACGACAAGAAATTGCTAATCTTTTTACATTGCTCAGAAACACAGCTGAAGATATGTTACCTTGAAGTAGCAGTGACCGCTGCTGCGTGCTGACAGGAGGTGGCAGTGATATGTATCAAACTTCCAAGGATATTTTACACAAGTTTATTGCTTTAAATTACTTGATATTTGCTTTATAATTGAATATACCCTGCCTTCAGCATAATTCTATACCCTTATATATATATATATATATATGTAAAATATAATATATATAATATAAAAATAGATATAAATAATTATAGGTCTAAAGAAGCAATGTATGACTCTTTATTAGTTGCTGTGACATATACAGTCACGAAAAAAATAATAGAAAAAAAATTTTTTTTTGAAGCCAAGTTACCGAGATTGTGTTAAAATATTATGCATGAAACAAACTGTCCATGCACCGTTGATGATTCTTCTTTACGATGATATCCTATTTGAGTGTCTTTCATCAGAAATTTTTGCTATGAGTAACAAATTATTAGGAGACCTCGTGTTTGAGTTGGAAAAAATAATAGAAACGCACACATGTTTTGATGAATTTTTCGGAGTTTTATGACTTAAAACAAAAGTATAAGCTTTGTTTCGGTAATATTAAATAGCGGAAGTGTAAATATTGCATATTGATTGGAAAATAGTTATTAAATTTAGTGATAATACTCACAATGGGTCACGGAATACATTGCACTCGAGCAGAGAGGAAAATAATACTCAGATGGATAGAAGAAGGTCAAGAAGAAGGGAATTGCCAACATAATGGAATGCTTAAGAAAAAAAAGTATTTTATGCGATTATTTCACGGAAAATAAGAAGATACGTCGGCAAAAAGCGAGCCAACTTGTCAAAAAATTTGACCCGTCGACTATATAAGAGAATCAAAAAAGGACCCGATCCTGTCGTGGAAGGACATTAAAAATAATATGGAAGCGTCAGTTGAGCACTTGTGGGAGATATTGAAGTATGGGATAAATGGTTATAAACCAAAAAATAATGAAGATTTGTGGAGGAGCGACCAGAAATAGTGGTATTCCATTGAAACTACGATTTGCGCAAATCTGATGGAATCCTTTCCTCATAGATGTGCTACAGTTGTGAAAAGCCACGGCCACACAGCCAAATATTAAAATAATCAATAATTCATAGCTCTTTTTTATGAAATTTGCTTGATTGCATAGGATTATTCATTTCGTTTCTATTTTTTTTCCAGGCCTAAAACGGAAATCTTCACTTGAATTCCATTTTTTTGTTGTGTTTATCAAATTAAATAATTTTTTGTAACAAATTATGAAAGCTGGTTGTGTTTATGATTAAAAACCCTAAAAAAAATTTAATTTATTTTGATATTCTGACTTAGTAAATATCAATTTAAGAAAATGAAAACATGCGTTTCTATTATTTTTTCCATGACTGTATATGTATATACATATGTATACATTAGGAATATAGGATGCACCGGTGCCAGGATGACATAATTTCTGGAACCAAATTTACGAAATGTTGTCACGTATCTACAAGTTAAAACGAGGAACATCAGAATTAATTTTACAGGTATGGTTTCTTGAGCAGATTTTCTTATTTTGATCCCTAAACCCCGAAAATCATATGTGCCTACGCGATTTTTTGACCCCCTACAAATCGAATCGCCCTAATATATTCATATATATGTCGGAAACTAGATTAAACTTTACTCTCATCGATCATTATGCTCAACTCTGCTCTCTCAGCATTCTCACTCAAGTTGAGCCATATATATATATACATTTTTTGTAGATTTTGCGGTTATTATTTTCTTTAAATATATTAATTTTATTTGTAGATTTTTTCAAGTTAAAAAAGGAATATAATCCATAATCAAAATATTCAATCTCAACCTTCTGCGCCGTCTGTTCTTCTATTCCACCGCTAAGTTTTCTGTTAATATTAACGCAATCTGAATGAGTCTTGACTTAAATATTTCTTATTCCCATAAATAATGGTTGTTTCAGGTAAAATTTAACTTTTTGTATAAAAACATGCAGGCTTGCAATGCAATGAATTCTGATTACTTTTTTCATATAATTTTAAAATATGTTGTGTGAAATACAACAATGATTTTATTCGCTTTAAAAAATACGTATTAATTATTTGAATTTTTACAATATTTTTTTATATAACTGGATAATAAGCCCTATTTGCAATGCCGCATATATTGTTCCTATTCCGTGCCAGTCGTATATATCCCTGCTCCCCATAAGAAATACCCAGGGATGTTTTTAGTATCCAATAGTCGCCCCAACTTTCACAGCTTCCATAACCAACAACAAGGACAACATAATCCGGCCTTTTGCTGCATTTCTCATTGTGAAAAACGCCGCCCTTATAGGACCTTATTACATCTCGGGATATCACAGCCGTAACTGGACCCTTAGCAACATTATAAGCCAATGATTTTTCGTCGCCAGGCTTGCTCTGGTAGTAATTGCTAATTTTTGCACCGTTCAGTCTCTTATTGTAACGGCATTTACCAGTTACGCCGCGATACGGATAGGACGCTTCGGTTTGAATACCACCTTTTGATTTGATACACTTTAGTGCGTTTAAACTTCTCTTTGATTTTTTACGGCAACAATCAACCAAATTCTGCTTTGATAATTTTACTAGTTTCCCATGTAACACAAAGTTTCGACTTTCAACCACGCCTGCCACGGCAAATGCCCACGAGCTATTGAAGTGACCCTGATTCTCTACAGGTGTGACAGCTCCTAAATGACGCCAATCAACTTCATGTACATTTATTTCGATGTAGTCGGGCTCAGAATCATAGTTAATGGAATCGGAAATGATATTACCGTCAATAAGCCTATCGAACTCCTCATCCGACATATCGGTGAACTGGTTGATGCTCATTTCGTAGCTCTCCTCGCCAGCTACCCAACGCTCGTTATGTGCTTTGATTATCTGCATGTTATTCTGGAACATTAGCATATGGCGATAATCATCGTCAGCACTGCTATATATCTTGTTGAATTGCAATTTAAAATCGTTCCATTGTTGTACTACATCGGTCTGGCCATATCCCAGCACCCAAAAAAGCGCTAATAATAAGATCTTTGCTTTCATTTTGCTCAAACACGACTACTGGCTACATCCTCAAATGTTACAGCATTTATACCAGCAGTCGTACTTGAACTACACACATGTACATGTAAATATATAAAAATGTTTAGTGATTCAGTTTTGATAAACACATGAATAGCCATGAAGAGAAAATATAATTAAAGTTTTGCATAACCCCCATAACCCGCAGAACGGCAAACATTGAAACTAATAATTTCTTTTTTTAAAAAGACTATCAATATTTATCAATATGGGTTGAATTTAGGTACTCTGATACTAACAATGATTATATGTATAAATATATTACAAAATTTCAGTTGCTTTATAATAATAACCTCATAGAAGATGCCACGCCTCTCTTTAAAAGTTACAGCTAAATTAATATACCCTGTGCAAGAGCATAAATATGAATAGTTCTTATTTTAAACACGTCATGACGGCCATGCCGGACATACACAAAATCAGATAGTAAAAACGTTTGGTCACTATTTGGGAACATTTGTGATATAACTAGATCTCCTTAAATATTGTGAAATGTGACTATTCTGGGAACAACTTAAATCAATACCCTTAGTAATTGAACAAAGACTGTGAAATATATTTATAACATTTATATTGTTGACTCATATTACATTGACCACCAACCCATATTTAATTTTGCCATGAGGGTAAAATAAAATTTATATAACCCATATATTATTAACAGTTCAGCTTGCTGGACTATATAAGTACAGAATGAACAGCTTCAAGGCATTAGTTCTCGATCTAAGAATCTGCAGTTAAGTTAAAATGAAAATAAAAGCAGCATTAGTACTTTTTGCCTTTCTGGGTATTTGCGGCTGTTCTCAGGACAAGAGTGTTAGTGACTTGTCCATTGGAAATGACATTGTCGATAATGACTTTGTTGAAGAACATGAAATGGATTATACTCAGTATTCGGGAGAAATACTATTTCCCCCAAACATTAACTGGACTAAATTGGGTGCTGTCAGTCCTGTTATGGACCAGAAAAACTTCGCTAACTCCTGGGCATTTGCTGCAGCTGGCGTTATGGAGAGTCGTCAGTTTATTAAAACCCACAATTTGACGATCCTTTCCAAGCAAAACTTGGTGGACTGCTGCAAGTCAAGGTATCAGCATACGGGAAATGCTCTGGCATGCATTTTAAAATTGGGAGGTATTGACACTGAAGCTTCATATCCCTATCGTGGCGCTCCGGGCAAATGTAATTGGAATAAGAAAAATATTGGCGCAAAAATCCATAGAATTTACAGTATTTTTCCGGGAAACGAAACCGTTTTGGCCTATAATGTAGCCAAGGGTCCAGTAGCAGCAGTCATCTCCGATGTAGCTATTAAGAAGTATAAGAATGGAATCTACAGTGATGAACACTGCGGTCACCATCCAAGCTATGCTGTACTCATTGTTGGCTATGGCACCTGTAAGCAGCACGGAGACTTTTGGATTATCAAGACATCAAAGGGAACAAATTGGGGAGAAGGCGGTTATATGAGGTTGGCCCGTAATAAGAACAACCTTTGTGCTATCAGCAGCAGAACGTACTATCCAACTTTATAAATGTTTAATTTGTTATACATATTACTCATTCTTAATAATAATATTCGATAATACCCAGTACCCGTTCAGCACTGGAATATTATGACTTTGTGGCACCATGAAATGTCTGCAATAGGCAAAACAAATAAGAAAGCTATAGTCAAGTGTGCTCGACTATATAATACCCGGTGCCCAAAGATATATTATATATTTATATTCATATATTTATTTAGCTCACGCTGCAGACTCGCCAATTGAAAGTTAATTTTACTACATAAATTTATATATTATACAGTCATGGAAAAAATAATAGAAACGAAAATAATTTTTTTTTTTTTGGAGCCAAGTTACTGAGATTGTGTTAAAATATTATGCATGAAACAAACTGTCCATGCACCGTTCATGATTATTCTTTACCCTTTTGAGTGTCTTTTGTCAGCAATTTTTGCAATGAGTAACAAATTATTAGGAGACCTCGTGTTTGAGTTGGATAAAATAATAGAAACGCACACATGCTTTGCTGAATTTTTCGGAATTTTATGGTGTAAAACAAAAGTAAAAGCTTTGTTTCGGTAATATTAAATAACGTAAGTGTAAATATTGCATCTATTGATTGCAAAATTGTTATTAAATTTAGTGATAATAGTTACAATAGCACGCGGAGTACATTGCATTCGAGTAGAGGGGAAAATAATACTCAAATGGATAGAAGAAGGTCAATGCATGGCGGGAATTGCCAACATAATGGGATGCTTAAAAAAAAAAGGTTTTTCTGTGATCCATTTTACGGAAAAGGAGACAAGAGGCAGAAAGCGAAAAAATTAGACGTGTCGCTTATAAGAAAATCAAGAAAGGACCCAATCTTGTCGTGCAAGGACATCAAAAATTGGTTGGGATCTGACGGGAGGCCGAATGTAAGGCGCCTAAAAAGTAATGCTTATGATCCTAAATACGATAAAAGGACCCTCAAGCACGACGTAGGTAATATCAACCTATAGGCATCTTTTTCCGCTTTAATGGTTGGTCTGTTGCATGGGATACAGGGCAATATGTGCCCACCTGGCTATCTGAGTGTATTAAACAATCTTATGTTGCCATATGCCGATAAAAAAATTGCCTTTAAAGTGAGAATTTATGCAGGATAACGATCATATGCATAAATGCAAACTTGCCAAAAAGTGATTCATTAACAATAAAGTGAGTCTTATGGACTTGCCCGCTGACCTTGATCCCATTGAGCTCTTGTGGGGGATATTGAAGCATAGGATATGTGGTTTTCAACCAAGAAATAATGAAGATTTGTGGAAGAGAGTCCAGGAAGAGTGGCATTTCATTGAAACTTCGATTTACCCAAATCAAATATTTGCCCAAAACCAAATATTAAAATAATCAATAATTCATAGCCTTTTTATATGAAATTTGCTTAATTGCATAGGATTATTTATTTCGTTTCTATTTTTTTCCAGGCCTTAAACAGAAATCTTTACTTGAATTAAATTTTTTTGTTGTGTTTATTAAATTAAATAATTTTTTGTAACAAATTATGAAAGCCGGTTGTGTTTACATTTGAGAAAAATAAAAAAAAAATTAATTTCTTTGATATTCTGAATTAAAAAAATTCAATTAGAGAAAATGAAAACATGCATTTCTATTATTTTTTCCAAAACTGTATATTTATTTTGCTCGTTATTTTTAATTTCATTCCAACATACATATATATATTTATTAACATTAATACATTTTCGTAAAATAATTAAGAATTATAAATTTTATTATATTTACTTATATTGTGATTTAAAAAAAAAAAAATCGACTCGAGAATCCAACCGCGGACCTCTTCCACGCAAGTTCAACCCTCTAACCACTGAGCCACACTCTTTACAAGTGCGAGACAAAAAAACACTAAGATATTTTGGTATTTGAAATGTGTATAACTTCCATGATAATTAACCGATCTGGGTGTGGGTGCAGTTGTCCGTTAAAAAAAGTTTTCATCAATTTGTGGAAGAGGTGGAGGACGTAGCAAAAATCCAAAATAAACTTGATCTGCCTACAACTAATACAAGCACTTTGCAAAATGAAGGCTCTAGCTCTTATAGTCTCCGAGATCTGTGTGTTCATACAGACGTACAGACGGACAGACGGACATGCTCCAATCGACTCGGCTATTGATCCTGAGTCAGAATATATATACTTTATGGGGTCGGCTACGCCTCCTTATGGGTGTTACATACATTTGCTGCTGTCGCAAACTCAATATACTCTTGGTACCCAATGGGCACCGAGTAAAAAATTATATACAAGTATCTCAGAGTCAAAGCATAACCATATAAGTATAAGAGAGAGCAAACCTATAAATTACAGATAGATCAAGTTTCTTTTGGATTTTCCTTTGTATTTTATATAATAAAGTTCGCCATATTCTCAAATTGCAAAGAGCATCTGTGAATCAGAGAATGCTTGGGAATCTTGCAGTCAAACACACTCAACTGTTTTTTTCTAAGACAAAGTACAGCTATACAAATAACTCAGAGAAAATTATGAACGAAAGTTACAGACATTTATTTAAATTTGAAATTTGTTAATTATTATTTTGAAAACTTTTGCTATCAATGGAATTTAAGTTTTAATCAAAACTTAAATGTATGAATGTGATTCATCAAATAATAAATAGAATTTTTATTGAATGAGCTCAGAAATATATTCAAATTTCATGATAAAATTTTACAAATTTAGATGCCAAAGCTATAAAAACTGTTGGAAATCAATGTTATATATATATATATATATATTTTTTTATTTTTATTTATTTTTTTTTTAGAACTAGTTTTCGTTATAGTTTATATTCCTTTGATATTTCCAGCGAGCAAGAAAGAGAAAGGAGAGAAAATGAGAGAAAAATGGACAAAACGAGTGAAAACTGATTCATACAAGCTTCATTCTTGTGCACATTGCCTTTCCCCGCTCAGCGCTCAACGCTCATCAGCTAGCACCACCATCACCATCATCATGGCAGCCACAGACCATTTGCGAGACTGAGACCAACAAAAGCGAACAATGCGTTGCTTATATTTTCAAAAATTTTTTCTCCGTTTTTTTTCAGCTAAAATTTTTTGCTTTAATTAGAAACTGTGCGTGTAAAATATGGGCTAAAACATAAGCCCCGCTTTCACACAACCACCATTTTTTCCTTTTGGCAGGCAGCACATGCTCTATTCACCATTCCAGTGTACAAGTTGGTTGAGTACAAGTCTTATGGTATGTAAGTAGCATAAACAAAATGCCTGCCACATTGTTTGCTTATAACGACGTTAAATTAGGCTTATGGCAACAAAAACTATAACAACAGCAACAAAACACGACAATTTTGTAAATGGTTTTGTTAAATATTTTTGCACAAATTGCAACGGGCAATTTTGTTGTTTTTGCTAATTACATAATTATATGACGGCATCATGTTGCATACAGTTTGTTCCATGCTTTTATTGTTGTGTTCCTGGTTCTTTCTATTATCGCTGTTGTTGTTGTTTTTCATTTCTTGATATTTTTCTGCGGGAATGTGAAAACATTCTGACATTCTGAAAACATTTCATTATCGTTTATTTAATATGTTCATAAAAAGTCAAATATTGTGCAAAGCTTGTTATCTGCCAAATGCAACTATATATACATACATATATACATATATATATATAAAAAAAAGAAATTGATTATCAAACCCAAATTCTCTATATATATATATATATATATATATACATACCGGATATCTAGAAAAGAAAAAATTATTCATACAAAACATCTTCTGTGTATTACAAACACCTAGTAGAAATAAATATATTCTTGCAAGAGTATTCAAATAATGTATATATGTAGATGTCATGCATTGTTGGATAATATTGTACAAAATTGAATTTCTTGTAGGAGAGAGAGAGAAATCAGAGGCTTAAACAGCATTTAATGCATCCTCAAATCGCCTTCCTAGAACCAAAGTGTATAAGTTTTCATAGTCTTTACTAAAGCTCTATTGTTATTTTCTTTTAAAAGGTCAAAAAGAAATTTTCAAGTTTTTTACAGAGCATAATTGAGATAGAAATAAAGCAACAATGTCTGCAAACTTAATAATAAAGAAACTAAAACAGAAAAGGTTTACTGAGCAGAAAATTAATAAATAAGTTTTCAATATGTATTGTCAATATGTAAACAATAAGAACAAAACAAAATCATAGTCCAAATTTATGAGTCAAAAGTTTTTATGCAGTTTAGATTCAATTCCCTTACCCGAACAGCATACTGTATATTCTGTAAGGATATATTTCTTGTTGCCTTCATTGTTGATGGCTTACATATAAAACGAGAATATTAGTCTAACAAGAGTCAAAAATATTATTTTTCATTACTATAAGAGGAAAACTTGAACTATTCCTAAAGATTTCCTCAAATGAATGATAAGAATATATTAGGATAATATCGATATTGTGCAAAAAGCATTGCAATATTGCCTTCACGATAAAAATTTCATATACATATAACTTGCATCAGACTTTATCATATAGCGGTCATAGCATACATTGGCTAAAAATGAATTCTTTGAATGAAAAACTTATTTGTTCGTTAAGCAACGTTAACATTAGAAATGACTGAAACATTCCTGACAAACATTCCAAATCGGAACATTATATCATATTTCTGCCATGGGAACAATTGGTTGGAAATCAATTTTCTGTATGAGTAACATTTTATTTCACATTGAAAGGGTATACAATCTTTGTCACATCGAAGACAAGTTTCCTTTTTTGTTTCTGTTATTATTTGTTATCAAAATTTGAAAATGGCTCAATTGCTGACCCAGGAATATTTGCATTAGTTTTGGACAACATTTTTGTGTGTGCTTCGAATTGCAATAATATTTTAAGTGTTTGCTGAACTTTGTGACAAACGATTTATTGAAAACATTGTGAGTTGCATGCAACTGGCAAATGACAGAATAATGTGCCGCAAAGTTGAACAGAGAACAGCTGGGCTTGACAATCAACAACAAATGGTCAACAACCAAATTAACAATTCGAAAACTAAATTTATTTTAGCCTAGCTTACCCATTGGACTCCACACAATTTCGACCGATTTGTTTTAATTTGAATGATACAAATACATATT
This sequence comes from Zaprionus obscuricornis, assembly GCA_037044475.1. Classification (NCBI taxonomy): domain Eukaryota; kingdom Metazoa; phylum Arthropoda; class Insecta; order Diptera; family Drosophilidae; genus Zaprionus; species Zaprionus obscuricornis. Next base: position 24,875 of record JBAMBR010006913.1, read on the forward strand.
TGTATATATTATACACACATATATATATATACATATCACTGTAATGCCTTTCGTAATGCCCTTGATCAATATTAACAAAGTCGAAGGTTTAAGGCATATCCAGGCATATCTTCCATGTGATACTGTGTTTCCTCGTTTGTTTACAGCAGCTACTACACATTCTCGCATGCACACACACACAAATATAGACATTCCAATGCATTAGTCCTTGGTCCTCCAAACTAGGTCGTCCTTGCAATTTATAATAATCGAAGATCTGACGTTTTCACCTACGTTTCGCAGTCATAAATTGATGAAATTACCAAATGAAAGAGGGAGACGAACGAACAAGAGAACGAGAGGGAGAGAAAGAGATAGAGATAGACAGAGTAAGAGGGGGAGGGGGTTGTAAGGGGCAGACAAGTCCAGCCCTATAATTAACAGAAAATATACATAGCTCGCTGTGCCCGGCCTGGGCGGGCACAGCTGATTGTGGACGTCATGCAGAGTCTTTTGGGCCAGAAGCAAATTACTTTAAAAACTAATTAAAATGCATAAATGTGTGTATGTGTGTGTGATAGTTTTCCAGATAGAAAGAGAGATAGAGAGATAGAACAGTAGCCGAGTATCTATGACAACATAGAAATTAATTATGAGACACAGCTTCGTTGCCTCCACTTCACTGCTGATCTCCCACTTGATGAAACTCAACATAGACAATTGCTGGCAGCGCGCTGCGACGCAGTAACGGCAGCATTGACCGGAACTGCGCTTCGTCTAGCAGTGACAGCAAAAACCAACAGAGCCGCCAACCGTATTGGCCGGGAATTAAACTAACATTATGGTACATTATTAGCTGCAAGCCAAAATCAACGACAGAACAGTGCCAGCTGCCCGAGGAGATTTAGTGATGTACTTAAATATGTATGCGTAGCTGTTGCTGCTGATACTGCTGCCTCTGGTGCTGTCATTATTGCTGCTTATAATAAAACAGACAACAACTCGACGCATGCTGTGAAGCGTAGGAATATTTCAGTTTTCCATTCTACCAACAGTAAAAAAAAAAATCAGAGCCTAATGCAAAGATTAAAAGTAAACAAACGCAGTTAAAGTTAGAGCAAGAGTCGCAACTATGTATACTCTATATTTTCAAATACAAGTAGCTATTCAATTATAACTCCTTTGTTTTATTTAAAACTATATGCTGAAAATTATAATAAATAGATTGTAAAAGTAATACGATTGGATTTTAAGTTAAGAATTTATGATTTGTAATGGAATTTAATTTTAAATTTTAAATTACTATTAGCTAAAACAAATTAAATTACTAAAACTAAAGCAAATTAATCTTCAATAATTTCCGTGATAGCTATGTAATATAGTGGTCCGATTTGGCTGGTTCCTTTTATGCAACTTAGGATGTTAAAAATTATCACTACTAAGTCTCTGGAGGATAGCTTTAAAACTGAAAAAGCAGGTGTTGAATTCAGTCTCTACATACTCGTACATACATATGTATGTAGATCGTAGCAGACGACAATGTACTATGGGGAATTTGACCTTTTTTGGCGTTAATGTGATTTTCAAGAAATATTTAAATGTTCGAAATTTTGATGAAAATGTGTTCACAATACATCAAACTGTTAACTTACATACCACTAATGTTAACACAACAGCCCTCTTTCAAATAACACTGTTGAAGTCAGCTATTCTGAGCCAACATAACTTGCATGTTTTAAGCTTATTTTTGATGTGCATATTGAAAAAAATAATTTGTAAACAAGAAACGGTAGAGCATCAATGTTATCTTCATGAAAATTTATTTACATATGTACTTATTAATGTCCAAATATATATATACAGCTATGGGCACATAAATAGCACAAATCGAAATTGTATTTTTGAGCTGTGATTTTGCCGGTATTTTTAATCGTATTTTCAAAATTAAGATTTCAAACGTTTTCTTAACTCTTCTAGATTCTAGATACAATCAAAAATGAAGATTAAAACCAAACTAAAAGTGATAATATTAAAATTTTGATTTGTGCTATTTATGTGTCCATAGCTGTATATATATATATATATATATATATATATATATATATATATATATATATACATATATATATTACAGGGAAAGTAAGATTGGATCACTATTTCATATAACTGCCATAGGAACGATCAAAAGGAACCAACATTTTTTGTAAGGATGGGGACACGCCCACTTTTGCACAATACTTGTAAGAGCGTCCCTGAGTCTAGAAAAACACCCCATACAAATATTTTACATAGATTGAGTTATTAATTAATGCCAAGAAAACTGGTCAAATTCCCCATAGTGCAATGTGATCACATGCAGCAATCGACGTTTTTCTGATTCGCAATGCACAGCCAAAAGCAAGAACAATCAACCCCTTAAATCAACCTGTTGTTGGCGATGTCGTTGTTATTCGAGTTTTTGTTACAATTGTAGTTGTTGGTGTTCTAGTGTTTTTGTGTTGTCGGTGTTGTTATGATCTACTGAATGCATGAATGATTTCTGAGGGAACAAAACAAAACCGAACAAAATAACAACCACGTAAACAACAATAACAGTATCAGCAATATTAACAGTAAGAGCAGCAACAACAACACGGATAACAATAACAATTGAATTGAAATAATTCTAGCATAAACTTTTCGGACAACATTTTCATCAACGGGTTCACTTTTTTTAGTCTCCATTCTATTTGCAATGAGTCTATATCGAACATTTCAAAGTAGAATAACTAAAACATAATAAAGAAGAAAACATAACTCGTCTAACAAGTGAAACTTTAAATAATGTCCTAAGAAATTGGAAATAGTTAAAAAATATGCAAAAGAATAAAGTTTCCATTCGTCGTCTGGGATTACACGTTTTTATCGTTTGGCTCAGCATCTTCAGCTGCTGGGCCCAACAAACACACATTAAACTAGAGCAAGGTGACCTTATTGGAGTAAGTATTCTTGGAATTCGCCAAGGGAGGGTGCATCATTCACTTTTATTTATATTGGTTTCTTCCGCTTCTAGCTTAAGGTATTTCCAGATGGAGCTCGTAGTGCAGTCTATGCCTTTCTAGGTATACCCTATGCACAACCGCCACTGGGATCTCTACGATTTGCAGTAAGTTATGCAAGTAATAAAAACCAAGTAAAACAGCTACAGTCGAGTTTCTGGACTAAATGATACCGGGTATTGAAGCAAAATTAAAAATTACATATTCCGATCTGATCTGGATTCACAGATCGTCTACTTTTAGTTCACATTAAAGGTTATCTCGGGCGGGCCTTGTAGTCTTAAAAGAAGACTTTTCATACAGAAACTCAAATTTCGGCCTATGACAGCTATATGATATAGTGGTCCGATTTAGACCAAATTTATATGAAACGTATATGTCGTCCCTAAACTCATTAAATCCTATAGGTGGTCACCAAACTCATTAAATTAAGTTTCAGACAAATTGCTGAACAAAATAAAAACATTACTTTCGTTCCTATGACAGCTATATGATACTCCTGTCCATAATTAATATACCCTCTGCATAATGAAGGTCTAGCTGTTATAGTCTCCGAGACTAACACTCAGACAGACGGACATGTTCCAATCGACTCGGCTGTTGAATCTGGGCAAGAATATATTTGTGGGATCGACCACGGCTCATAATGGGCCTTAAATATACATACATATGTGCTGGTGTCACCAAGTCATTATACCCACAGTATCCTATGGATTCCGGGAATAACAAGAAAACAGAATAATATCACCTCAAATATAATACTAACTGAATGCTTAACGCACAAAATGTTTTACATACTCAATAGTCAATTTTTAAAGACGATTGTTTTGTATATAAAACATAAGACGAATCGAACGAATTGGGAACAAGAACTACTTTATAGCTCTGATGTATGACACGTCTCCCACTGAACGTTACCCTTACGCTTGCAACAGTATATAAAATCTCATTAATTAATACATTTTTACTCTTCAGTCTGCCAAGCCACATAATGGCTGGAATCGCACACTTCAAGCGACAACGATGCAACCAATTTGCCCGCAACTATCAAATACAATTTACGATGAACCTGCCGAGAGCAACAGCAACATCAAATCACGTAATGTGCCAACTAATGAAGATTGTCTGTATCTGAACATTTGGACACCTGAGACCGGTTTACGTTATGGTCAACTGCCCATGCTGGTCATTATCACTGGTGAAAATTTTTCATACGATTGGCCACGCAATCGTATTAATGGCCTGGATTTAGCCGCGGCCGAAAGTGTTGTTGTAGTTGTCGTGCAATATCGAAGCAATATCTATGGTTGGCTGGGATTAGGCAAGGATCATCGTCAGCTTCCAGGCAATTATGGGTTAAGCGATGTTATTCAGGCCTTGCGTTGGGTACAACATAATGCTGCCAATTTTGGTGGCAACGCTGATCAGTTGACACTTTTAGGGCATGGAAGCGGTGCACTTGTTGCACTTTCCGGTGCACTGAAACTGGTAGATGAGACGCCATTATTTAGACAACTTATACTCATGTCACCAGGCCCCATATTTTATGCTTTGGGTGATGGCCACGAGCAACGTATTGTTGTTACGGGAAGTCAACTCATCCAGAAGTTGGGATGTCAATTCGAGGAGGCGCAAAATCGTCAACTGTTATTTTGCTTACGCCGTAAAAGCAACGAAGATTTGCTAAGTGCTTATGAAAGTGTCTACAGTCATGGAAATGCAAGCATGCAACTTGGAGTCCAATTGGCAGGAGGACTGGAGCAACGTTTGACAAATGTCTCACTTCCACCTATCCTATTGGGTATTGGCTCAAATGAGGGTGCCTTCTGGCAAAACTACTGGCTAGATATGGCACGCGATGGTCCCATGGCTCTGCGCAGTTACATCAACTACACTCTATTGCCCAAAGTGATGCGATCCATGTACTTTGATGCGATGGCTAGTGGCGCCCAATTGAATGCAATACGATGGCGGTATTTCAACGACGAGGCATCAGTCAATCAACTTCTTTGGGGGATGCAACGATTATTATCTGAATCGCTGTATGAATCACCATTCCAGCGTTTGTTGCAGTTGCTCAATAGCACCGATAGCAACGTGTATGCCTACTTATTTGATCAATCGCATGCTCATGCCATGGATATGCGCGGCAGACTGAATCTGTTTGGTGGCGCTTCACATAGCGCAGATTTACCGCTGTTACTCGGCCCGAGCCTCTTCCAGGAGATTGCTCGTCGGCGTTTTAACTTGGAGGAGGAAGCTCTCTGCCGCAAATTGCGTACATCTTTTGCGAACTTCGTGAAAAACGGGAACCCTACACAAGCACGAATTTTCGATGCTTGGTTGCCATACACAAGCCAGCGGCCGTTTATCTTTAGCCTTGGTGAACTTGCCAAGACCATGGATTTGCCCAAGGAGGTAGATGAAACCCTAATTAAACAATTGCTCAATGGTAAGGAGCAAACAGATATCGATACAGATCGCAGCTTATCGAGAACAAATCGACATGACAATTATCGACAAGACAATATTGATAGTAATTCATATGTGTCCAGCAACCAAAAGGATTCCGGCTATGCCAACCACTTGCGACAAGTTTATGGTTTTTGGCATATACTAATGCCTACTTCTCAAGACAGCGAGGTACGTAGTGGCATAGTAGGCCATAGTAGGCGTTTGATGGAAGCCAATGCAGATGCAGCACGCTATCGTCAAGGCTTCTATGCAATGCTTGGACTAGTCTGCCTGTTGCTGACTTGTCTTGGCATGTGTGTCTACCTGCTGCGTCGTGAAATGCCTCTAAGACGCACAGCGTCGACGGAACCAACATACGGCTTATGACAAAAGTGGTTTCGTTGGGCGACCATCTTTGGTAGGGCCAAGGCTGGCTCCGGCAATGGCGATAGTGGCATCGCCAATGTGCAGTCGTGGCGCAAAGGTGGTCGAACAGCGAAACGAGATCTGGAATCACAACGCGAACGAGAACAAGAACGATGTCAAGATACGCCAGTTCCACTTAACCAACGCGTGCGACGTCCAAGACAATTGCAACCACACGATGAAAGGCAAGCGGCCAACAAGACTGCAAACATTGTCCGAGGAACCGGAACCAGAACCGGAACTAGAACTGGACCTGCAGCAGGATCAAAAGCAAGAGATGGCTGCGGTGACGGAGCAACATCCTCAACTAGAGATGAGAAAACTGTTGCACAGCTCTTGGACACTGTCCGCAACAAATACCAGCAGAATGTGGCTTTTAAGAACTGGCAATACCAATTGACTTGTGATAAATTCTAACAGAAACCAAAGATTTTATTTCTTTGTCTGATTTGAACCAACTTCCTTTTCATTTGAAATATTTTTGTTTATGTCCTCACAACTCTATTTTATAAATAATTAAAGTTGAAGAATTGTTTATACAAAAGTTTTTACTACAATCACTTGTTATGAAATATCGTAAGTTATTATTGCGTAAGTTGAAGCATATTGGTCATAAAGTTCAACAAAGGATGGATGACCTGAATCTATTTCAAACACGAGCGATAACTACTGCTTGAAGTACATAATTTCGAAGTATATATAATGTGGATGAAAAGTTCCTAAGCTTCTCACAACTCACATTGACATTCTCTGATATCTTCCTTTAATATGGGCTTCGACTATCAATCGTGAGCACAGCCGCTCCTACATAGTATTATCGGTCAGGCGAGAAATAGAACTTAGATGTACTAAATGTGGAGCTGGCTATTGATATTGACTCAGTTTATTCAATGGACGCTCACGGAACACACACATGAAGATGGTATGCAGTGAACCTCAACATCTGTGCATCTACTCTCAATCATTAGTACTGCTAGCCCGCTAGCTACTAATATTAGTAACGGACAGAGCAAGTTAGTTTAACGATCTATTGTTAGATGAAGTATGAAAATATTCATTGATGTTGCTATAAATTTCATAAATACTGTTTAAACTCTTTAAATGATAACTATTGAAATACACATGCATATGTACATATGGTCATACATACTTATACACTCGGCGATAAGGGAAACCGTATTTATACACAAGCAAACGCATTTTTTAAATCGATCGATTAAGATATTTTTTTCCGGTGTTTTCTGCAAAATTAAAAATACCAAACTACAAATCCATAAAAAGCAATCCGTGAAGCTTGGCTTGATTTATATAAGCATTGTTCTATATAAGCATCTATATAAACATTTTAGAAATCAATTTAATGAAAAGAGCCGAAAATTTACTTTTTAACAAAAATATTTTTTGTTTGCTTTGTTTGTGTGGAATTGTTAACAAATAAAAGTTATTGTTAGGAATATTTTCTTATTTATTTATATAAATTAAAGTTATAAATATTATAGGAAATAAGACCAAAATAACTAGTTAGTGTAGGATTAATTAATGTAGTCAAAGTCAAAGTAGTTATTATCGTTTTTATAATATTATTTATAAGAAAAAAAAAACTCTATTATCAAATGGTAAAAGACATGAGCATGGCAGACGCATATAAACACGTAGCTGGAGGCCACGTATCCGATCAAACAACGATCGGCACAACTGATCTTCCAACCGAGATTAAATCAGCAATTAATGTGGCTTTATTTCAAGCACACAAAACCTTTAGATCAATGCTTGCTTCTCAAATGTCGGAATTTAAAGCTGAACTGCGGCGAGAAATGATGGCGTTTATGCAAGAATTACGAGGAGTGACCCGAGAAGCAAGATAGAAGCTTCAGACACCAACAGAAATTCAGGGGGCACCAGATAAGATCGTGCCGTTTGCGGAAACAGCCTCAGAAACAACGACCGGGACAGCGACGGAGACGGTGTCAGAGACATTGGCGGAGTCTAAGGAGAAAAATAAGTGGTGCTCGGAACCCAGATCGACAAGACGCTGTGAGGCACGCTCCGAACATGGACAAGCGAGTCGATGTGTTCTCGCCTTCGATGACAGCCCTACAGATAAATCAGGAAAGAAATTAATTTTCCGTATGAAGCGCGAACAGAAGAAGGACCAGTTATTCTGGAAAGATATAATCAGGGTTGAAAGCTATCATGGCCCGGCTAGCTCAATCGGTAGAGCACGACATTTATATCTCAGGGTGTGGGCGATGGCCTACGTTGGCGCCGAAGGACTTTCGGATCCCTACCGGATGTCGATGGTTTCTCTCCACCCTAAACAACAGTGACACCGACTGTTAAAAAAACAGCACCGACAACAGCAGTTGCAAGTAACAACAACAACGAAAGCAACAACAGCAGTAGCAGCAGCAGTTCGAGGTACAACCACGAGGCAACAGCGGTCGCAGCAACAACAACAGTGGTGGTATTAGCAACAACAGCGAATACAATAATAATATTCACGCATTCAACTATTTACGATACAAGCGTGATGCATTCTGTATACATTTTCATTGTTTATAATAGATCATAATGTTAGTAGTTTATGTTAGGCCAAATTTTGTTAATTAAATGTATTTTGTAAATTAAAATGAATTGTTAAGTTATTATTTAGGGTGAGATGAGTGGACGGTGAAAGTGGGTAAAGTCTGGATAGGGTGTCGGTATAAAGTATTAAGCCGACAAATGGTTGGATGGGCGTCGCAAGATGGAAAAACATCTGTCCATCTAATCCTTGCCAGTGTATTGTCCGTTAGGTGTTGTGAGAAACAAGTCTAAGTATGAATCCAGAATATAAATATTTTGTTAACCGACCCGCCAAATATCGAGGTCTTACTCATCCCTGGGTATAGCCGATAGCTAGCCGGCAATCGATACTTGGCTGTGACTGACAAGTCGGTTCCTAACAATTTATATAAATACATGCATTTACAAGTCTGCCTCGCTGCTTTTAGGCAAAAACGGATTGCTATTGGTATATCGGTTATCAGATGTTTTTATCGAATCAAAAAACCGAATGTTTATCGTGCGCATCATCGATATCTTTTTACTTCTCTTTTCCTACACGTGCGGTGAATTGTTGCTTCTGAACAGAAATATTTAAATTTATAATATTGAAAATTAAAGTAATAAACGATTTAAAATGGGCTCACGAAAGCCACACGATGTGCATATGTTTCCTTCAAACTTGGAATTTGCCGTTTTTTCCTCCGAGGAGATTAAGAAATTGAGTGTAGTAAAAGTTATAACTGGCATCATGTTCGATGCACTCGGTCATCCCATTTCAGGTGGCCTTTACGATAGCCGAATGGGCACATATGGACGGTGCATGGATCCTTGCGGAACATGTCTGAAAATGCAAGACTGCCCTGGTCACATGGGTCACATTGAGCTTGGTTCACTGGCATATAATCCGTTCTTTATTAAGCTTGTACAGCGAATACTCTGCATATTCTGTTTACATTGCTATAAGCTCCAAATCAAAGGTGAGTAGAAGTTTGAAATAACTTAAGTTAAACTAGTTTATAAATTAAAAAATTCTTTGTTTTAGATCATGAACGGGAAATCATAATGTTACAGTTGCGTCTGATTGACGCTGGTTACATTATTGAGGCACAGGAACTGGAGCTGTTCAAGTCTGAGATTGTTTGTCAAAACACAGAGGAACTGATCAAGCTGGATACTGGCGATTCAGTGCATCCACGAATTGCCGCTGTCAAAGAACTGTTGGCCAAGAATATTATCAATTCCAGCAATTTGACCAAAACCAGCTGCTCTCTTCGGACGGCCATCACCCATGCAGCATTACAGCGTGGATCTAGCAAAAAGTGTCGACAGTGCAGCAAATCAATGCGATATGTTCGTTATTTACATCGTCGTCTCGTCTACTATGTCACCATAGCCGATATGAAGGAACGGTAATTTTCTCAATCTTCTAAAATCAAAAATTAATGTTTGTATTTCAAATATAATTCTATTCTAATCCTGCCAGGTTGGGTGATGTATCCGAGCATAGTGGTCAGAATAAGGTTATATTTGCCGACGAGTGTCGCGGCTATATGCGACAAATCTATGACAGTTATCCAGAATTTATGAAACTACTGTTACCTGTTCTGAGCCTGAACAGCGGCAATGTCTCGCCAGTAGATATATTCTTTATGGATGCAATTCCAGTGACACCACCACGTGCCCGTCCAGTGAATATCATAAACGGTATAATGAAAGGCAATCCCCAAACTGAAATCTATGTCAGCATCATTGAAAATAACCATGTGCTTAATGTCATTCTCAAGTGCATGAAGGGTCAGCAAGCTACGCTCAGTGAACAGGCCAAAGTAGTGTATCAGAATATGCGCGGAGGCACCAATCACGAGAAGTTGTATGCTGCTTGGTTGGCTCTACAGACCTCGATAGATGTACTGCTTGATGTAAACGCGTCGATAGAGGTTCGATCAGCCGAGGGCCTCAAACAGGTGCTCGAGAAAAAGGAAGGTCTCATACGCAAGCACATGATGGGCAAACGAGTTAACTATGCAGCTCGCACAGTTATCACACCCGATCCTAATATCGATGTTGATGAAATTGGTATACCCGATATATTTGCTCGCAAGCTATCATATCCTGTGCCAGTGACCGAATGGAATGTTATTGAGTTGCGTAAAATGGTTATGAATGGCCCCGATGTGCATCCTGGTGCTAACTATATACAAGATAGCAGAGGATTGACCACCTTCATACCAGCCGACAATGCAGCCAAGCGTGCCAGCATGGCCAAGCTGTTGCTCACCAATCCCAAAGATGGTGTCAAGATTGTCCATCGTCATGTGCTCAACGGCGACGTTCTGTTACTTAATCGTCAACCATCGCTACATAAACCATCGATAATGGCGCACAAGGCACGCATCCTGCACGGGGAGAAAACATTTCGGCTACACTACTCCAATTGCAAAGCATACAACGCTGATTTCGATGGTGATGAAATGAATGCTCACTATCCGCAGAGCGAAGTTGCGCGCTCTGAAGCCTATAATCTGGTAAATGTGGCCAGCAATTATCTTGTACCAAAGGATGGAACCCCACTGGGAGGCCTCATACAGGATCATGTTATTTCGGGTGTCAAACTGTCCATACGTGGTCGCTTCTTCAATCGTGAGGATTATCAGCAGCTTGTCTTCCAAGGATTGTCGCATCTCAAGGGCAATGTGCGATTACTGCCTCCCACCATATTAAAGCCGGCAACTTTATGGTCGGGAAAGCAAGTGCTTTCAACCATAGTCATTAATTTAATACCGGAAGGCTATGAACGCATTAATCTGGATTCATTTGCCAAAATTGGTGGCAAGGTGAGCTATATGTGCCTTTTTAAATATATATATGCCTTTATAAAGGTTTATTTCCAAATGTATATGCAGAATTGGAACGTTAGAAAAGCACGTACACCTCTGTGTGGTACGGAACCACTCGAGCAAGAGCTGAGCGAGAGTCAAGTACAAATACGCAAGGGTGAACTGCTGGTGGGCGTATTGGACAAACAGCAGTATGGCGCCACTACTTTTGGTCTTATCCACTGCATGTATGAGCTTTATGGCGGCGAAGTCTCTACGCGACTGCTCACAGCTTTCACCAAGGTCTTTACATTCTTCCTCCAACTGGAGGGATTCACGTTAGGCGTCAAGGATATTTTGGTAAGCGGCGAGGCAGATCGCAAACGTCGTAATATCATACGAGAATGTCGAGATATTGGCAATAGCGCTGTAGCCGCTGCCCTCGAACTGGAGGATGTGCCGCCACATGATGAATTGGCCGAACAAATGGAGGAAGCCTATGTTAAAGACTCAAAGTTCCGTGTGCTCTTGGATCGGAAATATAAATCAGTACTTGACGGCTATACAAATGATATTAATAAGTAAGGGGTACATTGACCTAAAAATTAGCGCAGTTCTCAATGTTATTCCAATCTTATAGAACATGTTTGCCTGGAGGTTTAATCAGCAAGTTCCCATCCAATAATTTGCAATTAATGGTGTTATCCGGTGCCAAGGGTTCCATGGTCAACACTATGCAAATCTCATGTCTACTGGGTCAAATCGAGTTGGAAGGTAAACGTCCTCCGTTGATGATATCTGGTAAATCACTGCCCAGCTTCACATCGTTCGAGACATCACCAAAGTCTGGAGGTTTCATTGATGGACGCTTTATGACAGGCATACAGCCGCAGGACTTTTTCTTCCATTGTATGGCAGGTCGTGAAGTAAGAACAAAAAATTGAAATAGATTGCAGGTTATCCGATTATCATCAATTCATTCTTTCTTTTTTACAGGGTCTTATCGATACGGCTGTTAAGACATCACGTTCCGGATATTTGCAGCGCTGCCTGATTAAACACTTAGAGGGATTGAGTGTGCACTATGATCTGACTGTTAGGGACAGTGACAATAGTGTTGTGCAGTTCCTATACGGCGAGGATGGCCTCGATATACTTAAATCAAAGTTTTTCAATGAAAATTTTTGCGCTAGTTTTCTTGCACAGAATGAGAAAGCAGTTTTGCGACCTAGCCAACTGCAGCAAATGAAGGATGAAGAGTGCTTGATCAAGATACAACGGCATGAAAAGCATATACGTAGCTGGCAAAAGAAACGTCCGGAAAAGTTACGTGCCGCTTTTACACATTTCTCAGAAGAGCTGCGCAACGAAGTGGAAGTTTCTCGGCCAGATGAGATTAATACAAAGACGGGACGACGACGTTTTGACGAGGGATTGCTCAAACTCTGGAAGAAGGCAGATGCCGAGGACAAGGCGCTCTATCGTAAAAAGTACGCACGTTGTCCGGATCCAACTGTATCCATCTATAAACAAGATATTTACTATGGCTCCGTCTCTGAGCGCACACGACAATTAATTGACGATTATGCAAAGAAACAACCCTTACAGAAGAAAATAATTTCGGACATAATGCACATGAAAAGCATTAAGGCATTAGCGTCTCCTGGAGAGCCCGTGGGTCTCATCGCGGCCCAGTCAATTGGAGAACCTTCCACACAGATGACTCTGAACACTTTCCATTTCGCCGGTCGTGGTGAAATGAACGTCACTCTGGGTATTCCACGCCTTCGTGAAATATTGATGTTAGCCTCATCTAATATAAAGACACCATCGATGGACATACCTATAAAATTAGGACAACAGCACAATGCTGAAAAGCTGCGCATATCCCTGAACTGTGTCACTCTCGCCAGTCTTTTAGAATGTAAGTAAATATACCAACATTTTTTTCTACGCAAGAGCAGGCCTCATTAAGTATCTATATTCTCCATATATCTGCCTGTTTGTCTACATCAGACTAATACAGTCGCTCTGCTTTGACGCTTAGTAAAATAGATGTTTCATATTATCACATATTGCTACCATAGAAACCTTTTTGTAAAACTGGTGTGCCTGCATTAATAATTATTTTTTTAGATGTCCGATTGAAACTTTCTTAATTAATGTATTTTAATGTTAAAAACGGACTACCGCGTAATATAACTGCTATAGGAAAAATTAGTAACTTGGTATACAAAATTACCTTTCTTTTGCTAACCGATTGAAACTGAGATGATTTAAGTAAGCCGACTGTTCCTATAAGAGCTATACGATATATATGGTCTGATCCTACCTGTTCCGACTAATACACAATTTATAGACTTATGAAGTTTCATTGAGGTAGCTTAAAAACTGAAAGACTAGTTTGGGTTGAAACAGACGGACCGACTAACATTCACATTTAGATTGTTTTGTCTACCACGCCTCTAATATTTCATCAGCTAAGGTATAAGAATGTGTCATATTTCTATATTAACGATCGGTTGAAAATTTTATCCTCATATAAAAAAGCCTTATCTATAGAAATACGGCTGGAACTTACAGAGTTTTAGTTTGGTAATGCCACCTACAATTTGGTCCAAGGCAAACAAATATATATCATTGTTATAATGACCTGAAGATGGATCAAAAACAAATTTTTTGCATAAACAACCTTTCGAACCAATTTTCAAGGGTATTAAATTTTTGCGAAGTAGATAACTTTGCATTCCTATTTAAATGAAAAGTAGTTAACATTCTTATTTTTTCTAACCCTTGCAGCTGTCCATATCAGCACTAGCCTATCATTAGAACCAGAACGTGCCTATATTTATGATTTGGAGTTTAAGTTTCTACCGCGGGAAGTTTACAAGGAAGACTATTGCGTGCGACCAAAACGGATTATCAAGTATATGCACCAAACATACTTCAAACAACTTATACGCGCCATCCTAAAGGTCTCTAGTGCTAAGAAGACCTCCAAAATGTAAGTTAATTATTGTATGCCTTCGGCCAAGCTAAATAGTAAAATATTCTGTAATCTGTAGAATTGTGGTTGATGAGAAGAAAGAAGGCGGTAATAAGCATGATGAGGAGAACGATCAAGAACTCGATACGCCGGATGAAGTGAATCCAACAAAAACAGTTGATATTGACGATGACTCTTCGGATGACGGCGTAAGTTAACGTTGCATTAAATTTAAAAGTAATTTCAAAACTGATTTTGATTGGGATTGTTAATAGGGCGACGACGATGCGACAGGCATCAAGCTAAAACAACGCAAAACAGACGAAAAGGATTACGATGACCCAGATGATGCTGATGAATTAATTGATGCCAATGGTAAATTAGAAATGAAGCATTAATTCATCAATTATAACTATATAAAACTATTGTAGATGATGAGGATGAACCAGGCGACGAAGAAGGTGATGTAAATGAACAGGCAGCCGATGAAAATGCTGATGCCGATGATAAGTCAGTGGAGAAGCTGCTTAGCAATCAAATGGTACAAGATTACACCTACGATAAGGAGAATCATCTTTGGTGTAGGGTTAAATTAAATTTGAGTGTGCGCTACCAGAAACCAGATCTGACGTCAATTATACGTGAACTGGCTGGCAAAAGCATAGTACATCAGGTGCCGCATATCAAGCGTGCCATTATCTACAAGGGAAATGAAAATCAGCAGTTATTGAAGACGGATGGAATCAATATTAATGAAATGTTCCAGCACAACAAAATTCTAGATCTAAATCGCTTGTACTCGAACGATATACACGCTATAGCGCGTACTTATGGCATCGAGGCTGCTACTCAGGTCATTGTCAAGGAAGTCAGTAATGTGTTCAAGGTTTATGGCATTACTGTGGATCGACGACATTTATCTTTAATTGCTGACTACATGACGTTTGACGGTACCTTCCAGCCTCTCTCGCGCAAAGGCATGGAGCATTCATCATCGCCATTGCAGCAAATGTCCTTTGAATCCAGTTTACAATTTTTACGTAATGCTGCAGGCTACGGACGTCCCGATGAGCTAAATTCGCCGTCCAGTCGCATCATGGTTGGCCTCCCCGTACGCAATGGCACTGGCGCTTTTGAATTGTTAACAAAAATATGTTAATAAAATCATAATACAATGTAATACATTGATGTGCTATGTACAACATGTTATTCTAAGCTATATTAAAGGCCATGTTCAAAAGCCACATTTTAAATTGTTTGTTTAAAAAACAGCTGAAGTTGATTATTTTGATTAATTTAGACTTTGATATTAATCGATATTAATCGAACAGTAAACAGCTGCTTACTTTACAAGTTTTGCCACCTCTAACTCAATAATCGGTTGCTGACATAGAAGTGCTTGTATTATTCGTAAAAGGTTAAACGCTTAAATGCATAATAATGCTGAGTTCAATGGTTAAGGAACATCATGCAAAACAGTTTAAACGTAAACAAGAGCAAGAGATACGACGCAAAGAGGCCATTGAAACGTCTAATGAATTAACCCAATCGCTGGTTGATCATCTTAATGTGGGGTAAGATTTGAGAGCAAAGCATTTTCATAATTACACACATTTATATCCCCATGTATATAAATATTTAATTGCTTACATTTTTATGCAGCGTTGCTCAAGCTTATTTAAATCAGAAGCGCTTGGATGCGGAAGCTAAGCAATTGCATGTTGGTGCTACAAACTTTGCCAAGCAGACGCACCAATGGCTGCAATTGATTGACAACTTCAGCAGCGCCCTAAAGGAACTGGGAGATGTGGAAAACTGGGCACGCAGTATTGAGGGAGACATGCAGGTTATACAACAAAGCTTAGAGCTAGCTTATAAGGCGTCGCGTGCAGCGCAATCTACGGGATCAACAGCGCAGTCAACATTGGCGTAAACTCTAATTGAAGTTATAAATGAATTATATTTACATATGTATTGCACAATTATTAAAGATAATATATTGCAACTTTTATTTTTAAATGAGATCAATTTCAACAATTCAATTTATCACACCCTGATGTTAATCCTTAAACAATACTAAGAAAAAAGTTTAATATGATATAGTTTATAATATATTTATTAATTATAATCGATTTACGCTCAGTTGCTTTAAAATACATATCACAAAGTGTATAACGTGAACGTACTTTTGAGAAACGAAGCACGCTCAATCTACACAGATGCTTTCTTGGGTGGTTGGTTACATTAACATACGAGAAGTGCAACATAAACGACAGTGTTCGACTATAAACTAATTATGGTTAGACGTGATGCCAAGTGTATAAATGTTAATCGATGAATATGGCAATGACGCTGCAAAATATTGATAACTGATAAGCAACCAAAGAAATATAATTTTCATGTATAATTATTCAAAGTCTGTGCTCTCCACGAGTCCGGTTGTCACATACTATACATATACATATCGAATTATGTACTAATAACGGGTTGCAAAGCGATACGCTAAAGTCCACAGAAAAGAAGAAAATATGTTTAGATTTAGGTGAAAATTGAAATACGAAAACATCAGTTTGCACTTACGCTTGCGTGGTGAACGCGAACGGGAATAACTGCGACTGCGACTACGATCATTACGTTGACGACTACGATACTTACGACGATTGAAATCGTATGGTGACATAGACGAAGAGTTATCACGCATGCGACGATGCGAACGTGAATCATCTCGGCTTAAATCGCGCTCACGCGAACGCCTTCCAAGACTAAAATACAATACATTTAATTATACAATGTTTACTTTTGATCATATATAGTGCAAACCGTGAGGGGCGTCCCATGTAGACACCAGGCGTTGGCGTATGCGCACGTTGCGTAATTGAGTAATCAACGCGTATCCGACGACCATCTACTTCCATTCCAGTACATTCATCTTTGGCAACGCGCGCATCGCCGAGATTCTCGAAGTAAATAAAACAAAAGCCGCGAGAACGATGAGTCTGCAAGTATCACAATATCAGTTATCATTTATCAGCCAGTAACATATCCCAGCAAGATTCCTACTATTCTTAATTTATATATTCTAAACATAAGCTAGGACCACTAAGCATATAATATATAGAGGCACCAAACAGCGAAATTTAGCTATACTGATGCTTTAGCAACTTCAGGTCCCACACTATTCGACAAAAAACCGAACGCTTGTCGGAGAGTACACAAGAGCGTAACGAAAAATAGTTCTCATTGTCGATTTGACAGCGGCTGCGTAAGCACGGTCTGTTTCGATCGCACAATAATTTTTTACATATACATGAGGTTATGTGTTGGTGGGTGTAAACATTGTAACAACCCCGAAAATTTGATTTTTTAACTCTTCACTTCGCTTGCTTTTATGTGTAGAGACAAAAGAATAAACATCAGCAAGAGCTGCTCATGTTCTGAACATGACCTACACTAATGCGTCGTTGCCAATTTGCACTTGACTCACTTCACTAACTTATTGATTTCATGTCCCTATTTTTTATTTTTGGGTTTAAGATATTCCGACAAGCGTTCGGTTTTTTGTCGAATAGTGTGGGACCTGAAGTTGCTAAAGCATCAGTATAGCTAAATTTCGCTGTTTGGTGCCTCTATATATTATATGCTTAGTGCTAGCACTTTTATCTAGCATAAATAGCTATTATGTCTGCCATACATTGTTCCATCATATGCATATAATTTATATGCTACACCCACGCACAACAACGCGACAATCCGTGCACCCATCTTTTGCAATATTAATGTTGCAGCAAGCCTTTAGTGCACTGCTAATAACTTGTATAGCAAACACTCTAAATAGCTGCATTGAGGAGCTACAATTACTTTAGCCATACGCCGCCAGTCAAGCAACAAAGTAAATACGAAAGATCAAGTTGCAGTTGCAGTTGCACACTGAACACTGGCCACAGATGTATGGCAATAAATTGGTTAATAATTGATTTAACTTACATTAGCATCGATTACCATTTGAATACGTTCAATTGGTCCAAATTTGTTAAAGAGTTCGCGCACCTTTTGTTGAGTGGTGTTTGTGTTCAAGCCAAAGACTCCAATGCAGCGACTGGCCTGCGGATGATCCTATTAAAGGAGACTTATTAGCGACAGTGTCAAATAATATTATATTAAGTTATCATTACGTTGACACTTACGCGTGCCTGACGCATGCGCTGGCGATCCCGCGACTTGTGACCTGAATAACGACGAGCAGGCGGAGACTCTGAAACAGTGCGCGACCGACGACGGGAAGAGGATTTATTCTTGTAATTCTGACGGTTATCATAAATCTCAACGTCCGACCTTGAAATGGAAATAGTAATATTTTCAGATTTCTGTTCATTTGCGGGCTTTTACTTCTTTTTTGATGAAAATTATTTTTGATTCGGATATTTGGAAACTTGATATTAAATTGAATTGAACTGCTGTGAAATTTTTTCATAATTCGCAAATTCATAAAATGATTTTAACTTTTCGGAATTAAATTTGATTCCTGTTCAATTTGAAATTCTGCCATTTTTGCTCTGAAAAGCATAATATACATAATTACACAATTGTTCTTACATTTTTTGCTATAATTATATTTATTGATAAAAATAACTGGAGAAATAGAACTTGCTTGCTAAAAAAGGTTTAACCAAATCAGTGGAGTCCACTGACAGTTCGTTAGGCACTTACATTTATCGCCTACTGTGGTGACTGTTCGTTCTGTAAATCTTTACTGTCTACTGTATAATCGATTGAATATTTTTAACATTCGATACTCACCGAGTTTGCTGATGAGAACGACAACTGTCTAAGGACGATGTTAATGAAGTGGTAGACAATTCTGAACTGGAAGACGACACACATATCTTAAAAGAGCCGATTTCGGCTATATTAGAATTTAAACCAATATTTGTAAAGCATACCCGCGGCTTTATTTGTGTCTGTCAAAGCGCTGCAAAATGTAAATAATCCTTAGCTGCCCTGCTGCAGAGCCCGGTGAACTACACAGACGTATAAACACATATACATTGTATATATGCATATGTCATGTGCACATTCATATGTGATGCATTTATAAGCATATGCATATAAAACATGCATGCAGCAAAAAAATTATTTTAGACAAAGTTCAACTGCCTGTTAATTGTTTTCCCTTACAAACTCACCATATTATTAGCTTCAGTTATTTCAAGATTTTATCTCCTTTTAATATAACTTGTGTTCTTTAAATTACTGTCAAAGTTTAACACGCAGAAATAATTCAGAGCTGTATATGAATTGACATCGATTATTTTTGGAATGGCTGCTTAAGCAATTTGCGTTTTCGATAGACTTATTGAATTACTTTTTCGAAAAACAGTTAAAATACGAAAACGATAAAAATACAAACCGTTGGCACAGTAAGTGCATCGATTTTGAATATTATTAAATATATCTTTATTTTCATTATACGTTTATAAATCAATTAATAAAAGCTTAACATTCCATATATTCTCAATTAAACGGATTTCTGCGATTATATGATTTTTGCTTGACTCTTAAACGGCTTCTATTACGATCTTCGGATTGATGGCTCCTTAAACGGTCCCTGATATGCCTGCAATAAAGTCAATTATTGTACCACAAATCCGGTATACCTGTTGGACACTAACCGAGTAGGAGAACTCGTATAAACCCGAGAAGTGGCAGAGTATGTACGCCTTGTTATTGAATAATCAGCACGAAGTTGATGTCCATCCACCACCATATTATGACAAGCATCTTTGGCAATACGGGCGTCTTCAATATTTTCAAAATAAATAAAGCAAAAGCCACGCGAGAGATGAGTCTGTAATCCGATAATTATTTTAGACCATGTCAAACATAAATTACAGCATGAAAATTACGTTAGAATAGTTAACCATTTGAATACGTTCAATAGGTCCATAAACACCAAACACTTCGTACAGCTTTTCCCGATTGGTGATACAATTTAAACCAAATATGCCTATGCAACGACTTGGCCGGGGAGGATTCTGAACAAAACAAATCGGTTAAATATTTACCCTTTCAACTTGTTACAAAATAAATGTCATTCGCAAATGATGAATGGCATGAATATTTGTATGTACATTGCTTATATATAATCTGTATGTACGAATGTGCAAGTAGTACATAACCTTATACATACACAATAGCGCCTGGAATAACGGCGAAGCGGCGGCGAGTGGGAACGAGAGTACCGCCTGTTGCGAGATCTGAATTCATCATGGCGACGAAAATAAAATCTTGAAGACCTAAAATAAAATCAATCCATCGAATAAAATCAGTCAATTTGATAAATAGATGGATTTCCTTGATGATATTCACTTCTCACATTTTTAAAAATTTTTTTTTCTTTACTAATCCTGCAAATGAAATACGCTCAAAACTATGAAATGACAATCAAATGACAGCTCAAAAGATGAAACAATTACATCGATGCTTGTGTACATTATCGATTAATATATGTATAACATCTAAGCGATATAACATCAAATGCAATAAATTACCTACACAATTCGTTGTTCTATCGTTAAAAATGACGAGAAAGAAAAGTTATAAGTTATTACAACCTAAATACTATTTGTTTCAGCCGGGTTACTCTTTCAACGTTCGTAAAAGGAATTAGGCGTCAGCTTTTTGGGGTGGTGGTCCGATCTACATATGTCATCATGTCTTATGTTAAGATAATTTTAAGTCGCAACTATTTTGTATTGTTAAAGTTTGACTAGCTGGTTCAATCATGTTTATATTGGACCTGGCACGCCCACTTCTGTGCTAACTATATATACATAGTTTCATTATTTCTCGACGCAAGGGTAATGAGTATTATTTCAGGTCAATAATCAGCATCTGTATGCAGTAATAGATACAATGAACCTAAACATATACAATTATGGATTTGGTCTAATGAAAAGCTTTAACCCATTGATACTACGTATGACATCATAAAGCTTCATAGTTAAACTTAATAATTAATATCATTTTCAAAAGTTACAGTCAACTAAAAAATATGCGTACGAGATTATAGTTATAAAAAAATAAATTTATTAAATTATGAAATATTAATTGAAACATTAACATACTTGTTAACATACTTATAGTTGAATCACAGAGCTTTTTAAGACATGATAAAATGAGTTCGTAACTAAAACTTATTGTACATACTGTACGCATTATGTTTCATACTAATGTAGTTATAGAGCATTTTGCGTTCATCATAATAAAGGTCCGATATTGTTTTTGCCATACGCTCATCGTTGTAATGGCTTTTTGGCGGTGCTTCCAGTAGATTTCCTTTGACAAGCCATTTCATTTCAGAGAAATGTGTTTTGACTCTAGAGCGTAGTGAGACGCCACTGAAGATTGGCTTTCGAAATATTTCACATAGATTCTTTTTGCCATATTTTTGGAATATACGATCGACAGTTTCGTCGATTTCGGGCTGCTTACAATAATAAATATACCACAATTTTCGTTCAGGTGCGCGGATGTCCGTTAGACGGAGTACACCAAAATACTCAACTATTGAGGCATCACATCTTGTATCTGCGTCGCTTTGTTTAATGTAGAAAATGCGATGCAAATATCTCTCAAATTCATCGTCGAAATTATACTCTGCTACAAAATAATAATCAATTATTGTTAATTGTGTTGACTTTATAGATGAGTCATTTTAAAATTACCTGCTTCAGTCATCGTTGCAAATCTTGTTGTTTGTTCTTTAAGTTTGAAATTACTTTAAGGCTATCTATCAGTTGATTTCTTTTTATATATATATATATATATATTTGAAAATATTTATTTCGCTCAATATGAAATTGATGAAGCTCAATGTTTGTATTTCACAATATTCTCATACAAAAGCTTACCTAAAGCAAGTATCGATAGTCAGATGATTGCAGAGCGTTGCCAGATTGCCATTGCAAGACTGCTAGAATTGTTGAATAGACATATAAACAGATTGGCATCTTCCAATGTCAGCTTCAACAGCTGCCAGTTGCTTTCTCGAATTGTTATTTAATCAGTCCAGTTAATAAAAGAAAACAATGCAGAATTGTCTCAAATTCCTGCCCTTTGCAATTAAATGCCAGCAACGCACAATCAGCACAACGGCAGTAATAGCGGGAAAGCGCAATTTTCGTAAATTCAACGTGTATGGCAAGCGTGGAACACGTGTGGTGAAGGAGGCACAGCGGACGCTCGGTAATCCGCCGGTTGCCGTGCAAAAGAGGGGTGTACGAGATACGGGAATAACGATTGATGGCAAATACATAGAGATAGCAGAGAAAATTCCCGAGATTGTTGTGCCAGATCTAATCGGATGTAAATTGAAGCCATATGTGTCCTACAAAGCGCCTGATGTGATACAATCCGAGTTTACTAGCCTCGATCTTTTTAACGCCATCTACTCGCAAAAGATTATTGAAGATTTCAAAGCTAATAAGCTGGAAGCTGATGGAAGTTCAATAAATCCTTCGCCAAACGAGCAACTGACACCCGAAGCTGCTTTAGAGCAAGCCCGAAAAACAGGCACAGATATTTTTTGAGATATACATATGTTAAGCGTTTATTATGGTTAAGTAAAAGAAGTTTGATAACAAAACTGATTTTTACTGCTGTATGTACTTTTGTCGATAATTGTAAAGCTTGCGAATCCATTTTTCAGGCTTCAGTTCGGAATCGCCTAAAAACTGCAAACAGAAAAACATTTATTGAATGTATATAATACAAATTCAATTTGTACACTCTAAACTCACATTTGGATGAAATATATCATCTTCATCGAGAGATTTTGGTATGACTACCGTTTCCTTATTTAAGTCAATGTTAACTATGTCCTTCTCTGGAGTATCTTGGTCGCGTGTGCTAAAGAACGTTGATGGTTTAAAGGCATCCTCTTCTATAGTTTCCAGAGCTTTTTGTACTTTGGTATCCAACAAGTCTATGGCTTTAGCGGAAGTGACGTTTGTGGTAGTGCTGGATAGACGAGTAGAGCTTTCAGAGCTGGGTGCTCTGGTTGATGCATTGCTTTGTAAGTCCGATTTAGATTTTCGAGAAATTGAATCGTAATCCTTGCTTTTACTTTGCCGGCTTCGTGAACTACTGCGGGAACTGTCTGGTGTTGTGGTACGTGACGAGCTTCGACTGCTACTGCGACTGTGTCTGTAATATTTTTTTGATTTTCTTGATTTTGACTTCTTCTTTGACTTGGATCTATTTCTGCTGCTATTTATCCGTGTGAGTGATTTTGACTTGGAACGGTAGTGCTCCCGTTCGCGTTCTCGTTCCCGTTCCCTTTCTCTGTCACGATTTCTCTCACGATCTCTATCTCTGTGATGATCTCTATCACGTTCTCTCTCTCTTCTGTCACGCATTGTTTAACTATGCTAAGAAATAAGTTTTCTTTTCATTTACTTTTTGACAATCCTTGACAATAACAAACAAACTAATTACAAAGCATAGCATAGCACAAACAGTGCTGCTCAGCACTGTCTTTAACATAGCGTTAGCAATTTGCCGCTCTGTTATTAACAGCGACTGGGTAGAGTTAGTTGGTGGAGTAATTTACAAGAAAACGACTGTTAAGAGTGATTTAATAGTTTTTAACAGTATGACATCGCAGTCATTTGCTGTGAAATATTTGAAATAAATATTCATAACACAGTCACAACCTTATCTATACACGCTTTGATTATTATACATTATACATTCATCTATTTTCAGACAATTCATGCTGAAGAGGTTTTTCCAACAATTCTAAAAATTATTTTTACCAATAAATTTGATTAGGCTTTAACCTGGCTATCATTTATATGATTGAAGCTTAAGTATTATTTATTGGGTGATAAAATGCCATGGGGGGCATATAAAAGCAGTGGTAGCTCAACAAATTCGCAATTTAGTTATAGCTGTCAATAAGGATCTATTAAAAATGTGGCTCTTACGATTTCTGGTAGTTCAGGTGCTACTGGTGTATACAATCATGGCTCTGCCCTCTGATTTTAGCCGCAGCAGCTCGGTGACAACGGTAATAAACTGAAATAATTAGAATAAGTAAAGGAGGAAGTTAGTAAAAATTGATTTTATTATATATTAGGTAACACTTGTTCAAAAACATGGTTATGAAATTGAAGAACATCAAGTTCAAACCTCTGATGGCTATCTTCTGACTATGCATCGTATACCATATTCTAAGCACCGCGGACCGCCCAGGAGTCAACTTCCTGTTGTGTTCCTTATGCATGGTTTGCTCTGTTCCTCGTCTGACTGGGTTCTAGGTGGTCCAAATAATGGATTGGCATTCATTCTGTCCGACGCCGGGTATGATGTGTGGATGGGAAATGCCCGCGGCAACACATACTCTAGGAAACATGCCTCCAAGTCACCAATGCTACAGCCGTTCTGGAACTTTGAATGGCACGATATTGGTATTTATGATTTACCTGCAATGATGGATTATGTTTTATACCTTACGAACGAGGGCAGTTTGCAATATGTTGGTCACTCTCAGGGTACAACATCATTCTTCGTGCTTAATTCGATGGTTAAAAGATTTAAGAATCGCATCCGCTCGGCTCATTTGTTGGCTCCAGTTGCCTGGATGGGACACATGGAAAGTCCATTGGCCAAAGTTGCTGGTCCATTGTTTGGCCAGTCAAACGCCTTGGTTGAACTTTTTGGAAGCGCTGAATTCTTGCCAAGTTCAAAAGCGATGGAGTTGATGGGTTCAATACTATGCAGAGATGAAGCTATATCACAAATAATGTGTACAAATGTACTTTTCCTTATGGGAGGCTGGAATTCTCCATATTTGAACTCAACAATGTTACCCGAAATCACGGCCACAACACCTGCTGGTTGCTCCATCAATCAAATGTTCCATTATCTACAGGAATATAATTCCGGCGATTTTCGCCAATTTGATTATGGCAGTTCTAGGAACAAGAAGGAGTATGGAAGTAAAACTCCACCAGACTACGATGTAGCAGGAATTGACGTTCCTGTTTACCTTTACTACAGCGATAATGATTATTTCGCCAGTTTGATAGATGTCGATAAACTACGTTATGTCATGAACCCAAGTGCACTAAAGCGAGCCTATCGTATGCCTGAGGAGAAGTGGAATCATTTGGATTTCTTATGGGGTATGAACATTAAGGAAATACTTTATGATACAGTTCTTGAGGACATTGCAAATGCGTAATGGCCGAGCAATAAAACAAAATTTTTCTGTGATAAGAATTTTTGCAGTTATCGGTTCATGCTTGTCAATCAGTACACCAGTTCCCCAAATATATTTATGATTGTTGAACTAATTAAAGCCGATTGATCATAAATTTAAGTGATAACATGGGGTGACTTTTTGAATGCTTACTTGGGGTCAAATCCATTTGAATTTATTGCCGGGTATCTGACACTTAAGGGTATCTAACACTTAAGGAAAGGAATTTTTAGTTGGCAATCTTATCGCTTATCGATCATTTTAATCACTCAGCACAAAAAAATAATTGTATGTCGTTGCTCACGTAATAACTTCAATTATTTGAATGAAATGAAATCCTAGGTGACAAAAATATTAAGTAAATATGATGAAATATAAATTGATTATAACTTTCTACTCAGCTCTCGATTGGCTCTTCTAAGCTAAATTGAGATATTTTACTGTACTTCTACCATACTAGCACGCACGGGCACAAGTTGAAGTTTTTGTAAATTAAATAGATTGAACGAGCATCGAGAGTTGGCAGATTGGAAATGATAATAATTAACCAGAATGTGCAAGTCATAATTATGTATGTAAAAACACAGGATTTCTGTTGAACACTTAATAAAAAACAGAAATTGTTTTTACAATTACCCAACGATAAAATTGAATAGGATTGCAGGCAATAATAATAACCTTAACTTTTTCTATAAGGAAACGTTATTATAGACATTGAAAATCAGTTGCACATAGATACGTACATACAACTAAAATATCATAAAGCAAATATCAAATAATAAAATATCAAAAGATTTTGGTGAAAACTGCAAGTAATGTCTGTGCTTACAAAAAATCTTGAAAATTTTTTTTGTAACAGTTTTTTTTTAAATTTTCCATGTACATTATATAAAATTGCAATTTTTTTTTGTGATGTGACTCTTTGTTCAGGTTTCTGTTATTGATATTTATTTTATGGAATTCGCATTATGGCAGCCCTATTTTACTTGTCACATTTATTTTTGTGTTTTTTTTTTTGTGATTTGTAAAATGTCAAAATGTTGGTCACACTGATTATGAAGGTACGTCCACGGTACAGCCTCGGCAAAAAAGTGAATCGTTCGTTCAAGTAGCAGCAAAATTTTTAATTTGAAATAATCGTCACAAAAAAAGACCAGTGCGTGCGTAAAGATGACACGCGTAATGAGAAGTGATATATCTCTGGATATGGAGTTCTGGGTAGAAGAGCTATCGCCCGCCCAGTTAGCATACTACGAGAAAATCACGAACGAGCACAACGCTGTGAAAAATGCATTGAAAACGGCCGTCAACGCAAACGAGGGGAAGGAACTGTTTAATGGACAAGTGTTTCAGGCCTATTCCTTTAAAGGCAAGGTGTTGCAGGAATTAAAAGAAGCAACATTGCCAAAGAAGCCGCCGAAGGCGGTGGATCCACAACCAACACCAACTTTAACCGGGGGTAGCGGAGGTGGGAGTGGGCCTGGCCGGGGACGTGGGCGACCCCGTATCGCTTCGAATATTGCATATTTGGAATCATCAGATGAGGGTGACGATGATGTACCGTTAGCTAAACGCTTGGCCCTATCAGTAGGTAAAAAAGCTGTTGCTGCAGCCGCTCCGACTGCTGGCACAAGCAAACCGGGTAGAAAATCGGCTGCAGCTATAGTTGCATCTCCCACGGGAAAGGCGTCGCCGCAGCCAAAAAGTGGTAAAGGGTCCTCAAGTTCTGGTTCTTCTGGAAAAGTATTTTCAGCTGGCGAAGCGCCTCCAAAGAACTTTCGCCCAGCTGAGGTTAACTCTGTTGGTGGTCTAGTGGTAGGCAGCAACGATGACAGCAGCAGTAAAGATGGTGGAAAGGACAACAAGGACGGTAAAGATACAAAAATGCAGGGTAAAACATATCCATCGCTCGTTGTACTGGCCAAGCCATTCCTCAAGATTAAAGATATGGCCGCCACACGTAGTAAACTTGACTCTAAGGTGAAGTTAGTGCTGATGTTGACACCAAACAAGTTCTGCGAGTGGTTACTCCAAGAAGGTCTACTGCGTGCTCAGCAGCACTGCATCAATCATCGCAATAATGAACTCAAGCTTGGTGAGTTTCAGTATACCTTATATATATATATATATCTATATATATATATATATATTAATATAATATATTATTAGGTTTGTTATATTTGCTTAAATATTAAATATAATTTGAAAGTTATGTATTTTCCTATTTGCTCTTGTTAAGCTTTCTTTAACCCTAAATTAATTGGCTTCTTCCTTGGTTACAGGCGTATACTCCGATATCAGCAAATTTCCTTACACAGGTGGCTATGTTTGGATTAGTGAATGTTGTCCGTACCGATTCGTTTCGGTATTCAATAACTCGATATTCGAAGGGGCACAGCACCCACCAACATTTCTTTTAAAGCTCATATATCATTGGGCTTGCCAGACGAGCATACAAAATGTGGTGCAGTGGGTCAAGGTGGACAGTGTGTATATAAAGGGAATATATACCTGGCTACGAGCCATTTGCACTTTGGCAGTTCATCAGAAATGCAAGAAACTTGGTGGACCTGGCAAGTTTGTTGAGGTGCGTTTAGTTCTAAGTAATCCAAATGTATTAATATGAAATTGATTTACATATTGATATACTTCCAGGTAGGCGTGATCTCATTGGGTACTACATCGCAGGATGGCGCACAGCGTCAGGTCAAGGTGGAGGTGCTCGGTGTCTACGACTATGCGGATAAGTCTATACGCTTACGTGCCGTTGAACCGATTACAGATGGTGATCGTAACTATAAGAAGCGTTTTCAAGCAATATTAGAGCCATTGTCTCGTTGGGTGCATAAGGACAGCACAATTTGCATAGATCTGACTGTAGATAAGATCACGCTATTCAGCATGGGCTTCAAGAATATTGTACAGGCAGCAGCCACTGATAATGCAGCGAAACATAATAATTCAGCTGTAATGGAGTATTTGCGTCGCATTGTTCCACGAATGTTTCAAAATACATTATCGCTGCTGTCACGTCAGATGATACAACAGTTCCTCGACGAATTGGTTTGGCGCGAATCCTTTGGCACATATGCATTACAGGCCTTCAATAATATAATTATACACATTGCTGAACAGACTCGAGTGACCACCAATGAGACGATCACTCAACGTCTATATCAGGTAAGTTACATTTTACAATTTATTGCATATTTTCATCCTTTTTGTTTATTTTTTATCAATTGATCAATATATTGATTTTTAAAGGTTGCAACAAATCCTTTTAAAGACTGGAGTGTGCTGCCCCCCAATTACAAGGAGACGCCGGCTAATGCGGCACCTAAACGCCTCAAGAAACGTTAGTAAATCAACGCTAGTTAGAATATGTCTTAATAGTCTAGTTTAATTGTAGCGCAGTTGCATCAGCTGTAAGAAATTCCAAATCCGAATTATATTGTAATTTTATTTCTTTTGCCTTTGCGTTTTCATCACTCCAATAATGAATGTTGTATTTATCTTATTGCTATATATATTATACATCAAAAATCTACATAAATTATGTTTTCACTTAGTGCAATTATAGGAATATTGAAGTTACTTTCACATGCATATCACTATGTTCATGATGAATTCTTCAATATCCATTTTTCTTTTTTTTTTTTTTAATTATATATACTTATGTATTCAACCCGTTATTATTATTTTATTTGTGATATATTTTAATGCATTCAGTCGGCATTTAAAAACTGCAATTACATATAACTTAAACTTTGCATGCTTCAAATGTGTTAACTTGTTCTAAATAAAACCAAAAAAAAGAAAATCCATCAACAAATGAAATAAAATTTACTGAAAAATTGAAACTGAATATAAACAAAAGTAAAACCTGTACTTTTTATTTTTATTTGCTCACATTATGAATATAATTTTTTGGAGTGATAAAAAAAAAGGCATAAAAATGTAATTTTATGATTTTGGTGAATAATGATAATGTATATGTTTATTTGTTTTTATGGATTATATACATGGAAGCTTAGCATGAAACGAAATGATTTTAAGTATCACTCTTTAATTCTATCCGTTTTTGCAGCCATCAATGATGCCGACTATATGAGTTCGTCCAAGGAATATTCAAGTAAAGTGAAGAAAGAAAAGGAACGCGAAAAGGACATTTTGCCAGCTGGCAGCAAGCGCCGAGGACCAGTCAGCACTGGTGCAACACCGGCATCAACTTCTAAGAGTGCTGCTAAAGCAAGTACTAGCAGCAGCCTCAAATTGACTACGAAATCCACACACACCAAGATAAACGCACCTGCAGTAAATGTTGCTGCTAAGGCACTGCTCAAAAAATCAAAAGATACTAAAGAAGAGAAGGAGAAGGTAGCCGTAGTGATTAAAAAGGAGGAGGATGAATTGAAGGGTCTGGAGGAACTGTACTATGGTATTAGCGATGGCACAGAGGAGTTTTATGAACACTTCCCCTACAGCTCACCCCGAGCCAATCCGGCTGAGCTAACCAGAACCGTAGAGTGTCCCATATGTCTCAATGGTGAAACTTATGACTCAAATGAGAAGTTGCAAACACATTTGGTGTCTCACATCTCACCAGAAGGTAAGCAGCATCAATTCCAATGTCTCTTCTGTTTGGAGAAGCATGCCACAGAATCTGTGTTGGCCAAACACAATCAAATTATGCATCCCACCGAGACGAAGACAGAGGGATCGCCATCGTATTATTGCTTGATATGCCAACAGCGACACAATTCATTGCATTTATTGACTGCACATCTACAAAAAGTTCACAGCACACTGGAGCTGCCATATTGGTGTCAATCTTGTGGCTATCGTTCATCATCGCATCGTGATCTCGTGCGACATTTCTACGATGATCACAAGAATCAAAACTTCTTACAGTGCCCCTATTGTCTGGACGTAAGTCTCAACTTCTTAGCTTATATGGCTAACTTAATAAATGAATTTCTTCTGTCTTTTTTAGATCTTTTACTTTACGCACAAGGGCAAAATTAATCAGCTGCGTATTGAGCATTACTTTATGCACCTGGACGAGCACTTGAATAAGCGAGATCCATCGCTTCGTTGCCAGAAATGCTCTCTGAGCTTCTTGGAGAAGGGAGATCTAAAACAGCATACAGTAATCCATCATGTCAGCATGACCAAGACGAATCGACCAGTGCGTCTGCTACTTAACAACTCACTGCTGATTCCGCCACCCAAGGTACGCACGCATCATCGAGAACAACCTCCATTCACTTCCTATAAGCGACCAGTATTCTTCGCCTTCCTAGAGGGTAAAACATGTGCCGAGTGCAATACTGACTTTGCCAGTGAGGAAACACATTATACGTAAGCAAAGAGTTGTAGTTAACTATGCGATTGATGAGATGTTCTAATAAGCTTTCTTTCACAGTGGTTGGCTGCACTGCGTCAAGTGCAATTACCAAACGTGCTGCGAAAGAGCACAATTTCGTCATGGTGTCGATTGTAATGGTAATTTTGTGGATGCAATGGAAGTAAATATGGTGCAAGAGATGCATTGTATTTGTGGATTTGCTGCTAGCAATGGCAATAAAATGGCCCAACATTTGGCTAATTGTGGCCTGAGCACTTGCTACTCCAGTTTGGAAGTAGCCAATGAAAATGCAGTCAAGCGCAATATGCTGGACATGTTGGGACTGGTTCGTCGTGATGGTGAAACGTCTGGTGAGGGCGGAGAAATGGGCGATCCAGCGGATGATACCATGGATGACAATGAGCAGTCTCAGTCGGCAGAAATCGAGGACGATGGTCAGCAGCAGCAACAACAACAGCAACACTTGCAGGATGTACCGCAACAGATGCAAACTGATATACAAGTCGATGCGCAACAGCAACAAAGTTATATGGAAGCTCAATCTCAAGTTCAGCCGGAGCCAACAGCTCAGCTAACGGAGGAGCAATCGACGCCCATACAATTTGGTGAAATGGAGGCAGCGCCAGTAATGATTGACACGCAACAGGTGCAAACAGCTACTGACTTTGCACAGGTGTCTGTAGTGCAACATCAACACCAGCAACATCAACATCAACACCAACAACATCAACAGCCGCAGCATCAACACCAACAGCATCAACACCAACATCAACAGCAATCATATGGCATAACTGGTTACGGTCAGAGTGCACTCTCAACAGACATTGATATGCCGCTAATTGGTGAACTCGCTGAACCAAATGCACCACCAACACCACAGTTTCTGGGTGAAGTGCACACTCCCATGTTTGATGCAGTAGCTGCTGCCGAACAGCAACATTATCATGCCCAGCAGCAACAGCATCATCATCATCATCCGCAATGATACAAAACGCCAGACAAGTTGAAACCACGGGATTATCCCCTTCACTGGCAATACTACTAACATACAATATTCATATACACACATTT
The DNA here is from genome assembly GCA_037044475.1 of Zaprionus obscuricornis. Classification (NCBI taxonomy): domain Eukaryota; kingdom Metazoa; phylum Arthropoda; class Insecta; order Diptera; family Drosophilidae; genus Zaprionus; species Zaprionus obscuricornis. Next base: position 56,823 of record JBAMBR010006913.1, read on the forward strand.
GACACACGTAATTCAAAACAGAGTACTGTATATTATTATTATTATTATTATTATTATGAGTATAAAATGGACATTAATAATTACACTACAAATTTATATGGAAACGAGCATCGAAATATATATTGCACAGTAAATATTGATAATGATATTGATATTGTAAGAGATTTGTAAAACATAAGAGAAACATCAATTTTGTATTGTCGAATTGAAAATAAACAAAAAATAAATACAAATAAACGTATAATGTTAACCACATTTCTAGTCTATAGTTTTTCCTGTATAAAATAACTACAAATGATCTTTTCAGCGGTTATTCGGTTCTAATTTTCTAATTGCAGATTACGCTGTGTTATTAATAGTTCGAATTTCTTCAATTCCATCGATAAATCAATTTGGATCTGTTTAAACAAGTGCAAATAACCGCTTGAACATAGCAGAAGGCCCAAAATGTTAATGTTAACAAACAAATTAAAATATGTCACTTAATTTTCTACATCTGCTCTTTTGGAAGACTAACAACATCTTGTGAATGGGCTAATTAATAATTATTGTACCCTGAACGTTTGTCAATTTTCAATTTAGATTCAGAACATTTCAGTTGTACTCCTAATAGATAGTTGTACTAATAGACTCGTTTTGTGATTAAACAATTTAAAAAAAAAAAACATACATTGTGACCGATGTCAAATACTCTTGTCGCCTGGAGAGATTTTCAGATATTTGATTATTTGTCATTTTAGCTGATTTCGTTTCTTGGATTTGAGCAATGCGGACAACACAAGCGCCGTGTCCAGCTCCTGCTGATTGCCAGGTTCATTGTCAAGGGAGATTTCAGCAGCACGATCATGAAAACGTGCCAAGACTCGTGGCCGATAATCTGCAGAAAAAAAGACACAAATAGATTCAATTGCGGCAATGATTTATTCTGTTGAGTATCATATTACCGACACTGCCTGCTAGCGGATTTCCAGTGAGCCTTAGAGTCTCGAGGAGTGGCAAATTTGCAACAAAATCTACTTCATCCAAGTGCTCAATAAGATTACAGCTCAAATCCAAGTTGACTAAGGAAAGTAACCTACGTAAGCCGCTGAGAGACTTGATCTTGTTCTGCGAAAGCTTCAGTGTAACCAAATTTCCCATAGTCAGATGCCAATCCACACACTCAACTATCAAGTTGCCAGTCAACGAAAGTAGCTGCAACTGTGGCAGCTCCGACAGATTTTGAATGCTACGTATGCGATTCTGTTCAAGTACAAGACGCTGCAGCTTTGGCGCAGTACGAACGCTATTATCGATCTGTGTAAGCAAATTGCCAGTCAGATCAAGTTCGCTGAGTTCATTCCAAGCATCTGTGCTAATAAGCTCAAACTCGCCATTGGAGCAGAAGGCGGATGTTGACTCTGGTTCGATACTAGGCACAGTGCAAGATTTGTGCAGATTATCGCAGAGTAAAACTTGATTAATGTGTGTTATCGTTGTGTTATGCACACAAATTGTTTTTAATGTTGGTTTTAGTAGCTCAATGTCCACAATATTTTCAGTAGAAAGTGCCGAGAATTTGAGGGTCTTTAGATTGCGGAATGCATTCAAATTGAAGCTTAAGCGATTTGGAATGATATTGCTGCGCTCAATAGGCACATCGACCGTATTGTAGTCCCGTGCAAAACTTGCATTATCCTTAACTGGTGTCACTACCAATGCAAGAAGTTGTGTACAAAAGTCCAGCACATGTGAAAAGTCAAATTTACCGCCTTCTCCTGTATTTGGCGGACAGGGAAGTGCAATACGCTCACTGATGGCAAATACCTAAAAAATAAAAATATGTAAAATTTGTTTTTTCTATAAAATACCATATAATATATATTAAAACGAGAGAGCAAAATACTAAATTTTACAAAGACTCAATTGTTAACCATTTGTTTCAATGACTTCTATATGATATAGTAGTTAAAACTAAACTAGGAATTTTGCAGTCATTGCTAAACTTCAATAATGCAAGTTTTAAATAGATAGCAAAAAAGTCTCACTATCAGTATCTGTTCGATTCTGTTTATACTTATATAAATTCTGCACCTGCGGTAAGTTTCATGAACATAGTTTTAAAAATGAAAGACTAGTTTCGGAATACAAATTATTCTATCGAATTTATCACGCACTCTACTAAGCGTTGCAAACTTAGGGCCAACAATAATATACCCTTACGATGTGCGTCTAATACATTACGTTGAAGGATTGATCCGAACAAAATAGACTTCTAATCCCTATTCACATTGATAAGATTTATTATCGAAATTAAAATGAGGTTCAAATATGTGCAGTTTTTAGAGAATTTTGGGCTGTAATTCTCGCTCTTTTTTCCTCAGATAGACAGACATTAGCATGCGAAGTAGCGCTATTCCCAGAAGGTTACGCTGTTCTTTTGTAAATTTGTTGCGTGCTAAACCAAAGTAGTAGCCAAAGCGTCTGTTTGTTAAATGATTCATTCCCAGCGCATCGATCATTGCCGCCTCGCGAGTGTGTGCATCATTCGAGGAGATACCTTGGAAACCATAAAGTAAAACGGGACCACGTTTTTGTTGCCACAAGTGCACTATAAGTGCCAACTTGGGATCCTTAGCTAACACATGCGGATTGCTAGATTCCAGTAACTTTCGGGCTTGATTCAAATGCACGTATGGACGTTGAGATTTACCCTTTCCTACATAGAAAATCGCCCGCAAAAATGTCAACCACACATCGAGTAGATGCATATGATGAGCACGTTGTTTAAGTCCATTCGTTATACGTGGATCTAGTAATAAATAGTTGAAGTAAATTCGCTTAGTCTGGTCTCGCTTGTAAATCCATTTGCTGTGCTTCCTGACCATTTTGGAAAGTCTATTGATGTTCATAAAGCTCTCTTGCGATTGTAACGTTTGTTTTAGTTCAGCAGAGAAATTTGTTTTTGCCATATGCATAACGCCTAATGAGTATGTCAACCCACGACTTTTTTGGAGTTGGAAAGATAATGGACGTCCGTATAACGTGGACGAGATGTACACTATTAATTTGGACATGATTTGCAGTTAAAAATTGATTGATATTTAAAAAAAAACGCTAAACTATACGGGAATATTAAATTGTCGACAAAAAAAACAAAACAAATCAAATGTCATTCTCAAACCTAACCCCTACAGTATACATTATGCTAAGACACGAATTCAATTTCAAGATTCCTGTATTCAATCAATTAACACTAGCTTATCATAACCTGTCATGTCTTTCATCACTCATTTAGCTTCAGCTTAGTTCAAATCTGTATCGTCTACACGAACAGGTTTCCGAGATAAATACAGTACGACAATGGTAGTCAGGGCGCTAACTAGGAATATAACATCGAACCAACGATGATAAAAGTTAAAGTGCAGATTGCCAAGCACTTCAGTGATGATCACACGATACTCGGCTGGCATGTTCATGCGCATCAGCAGCACGGAGGAACAAAAATACATGCCCATAATTTGTCCCAAAATTAAAACAATTATGTTGCTGGATTTGCTTGAGGATATGCGATAAAAAAACTGAAAGAAAAATTCCATTAATAATGTATAAACGAAATTCAATTTGATTCAAAAGTCCACTCTACCAACCTTCGTAAGGGTCAACAATAGGCCACGAATCGAAGTTACAACAATGCATCCGACGAGCAAAAAGGAAACATGTTGATTCCAAAAGGCCAAATCTATATCAAATCCGCACCAATGCACAGCAATTTCTAGGCCACGCGTTACGGGGTCTTTACGGCCCACACGATCAAAAATTATATTGATACAACACTAAAGTCAAAGAAAGTAATCAGAAATTGTAATATTTATCATATACGTATGTTATGATTATTGGATCACAAACCATAAATATTTTATATACACAGTAGACACTAAAGAAATGCCCCAAAACATTAAAGTACTTTCCCTGCAAAGTTTGTGACCAACGTTGACGCTCTTCCATATTCCTTAATGAACTCAGCTCTAGAAACACCGAACGCTGCAGTTCCTCCAAACCATACACTTCTTGCTTTAATTGATTGATGTCTGCGAAAACAAATAAGTTAATAATATAATATAAGTCCCCCTTTAAGCGACATATAAATCTTATCCAAATCGAACCGCTATATAAACAAAATAGGTCAAAAATTCAGTTTTTGTAAGAAAATTGTTCTTTTAATACTGAATGGGTTTGTTATTACTAGATCCACGTCAATATTATTCAATTTTATTGTTTGTAGCTAGTAAGTGGTGATGCGTTGCGAATGCTAAAAGAGTACAACTTCTCTGCGCAGAGAAGTTATTTTTAAGCAGAATATCTAAAACGTAGTGATAAATGACTTACATAAATATGTACATGTATATGCGTGAATACAGGAATCTTGAAATTGAATTGTGTCTATTGATAACGAATGGACTTAAACAACGTGCTCTCATGCATCTACTCGATGTGTGGTTGACATTTTTGCGGCATTTTCTAAGGGTAAATCTCAACGTCCATACGTGCATTTGAATAAGCCCGAAAGTTACTTGATCAATCATTTAACAAACAGACGCTTTGGCTACTACTTTGGTTCACGCAACAAATTACAAAAGACAGCGTAACCTTCTGGAATAGCGCTACTCGCATGCTAATGTCTGTCTATCTGAGGAAAAAGCGAGAATTACAGCCCAAAATTCTCTAAAAACTGCACATATTTGAACCTCATTTTAATTTCGATAATAAATCTTATCAATGTGAATAGGGATTAGAAGTCTATTTTGTTCGGATCAATCCTTCAACGTAATGTATTAGACGCACATCGTAAGGGTATATTATTGTTGGCCCTAAGTTTGCAACGCTTAGTAGAGTGCGTGATAAATTCGATAGAATAATTTGTATTCCGAAACTAGTCTTTCATTTTTAAAACTATGTTCATGAAACTTACCGCAGGTGCAGAATTTATATAAGTATAAACAGAATCGAACAGATACTGATAGTGAGACTTTTTTGCTATCTATTTAAAACTTGCATTATTGAAGTTTAGCAATGACTGCAAAATTCCTAGTTTAGTTTTAACTACTATATCATATAGAAGTCATTGAAACAAATGGTTAACAATTGAGTCTTTGTAAAATTTAGTATTTTGCTCTCTCGTTTTAATATATATTATATGGTATTTTATAGAAAAAACAAATTTTACATATTTTTATTTTTTAGGTATTTGCCATCAGTGAGCGTATTGCACTTCCCTGTCCGCCAAATACAGGAGAAGGCGGTAAATTTGACTTTTCACATGTGCTGGACTTTTGTACACAACTTCTTGCATTGGTAGTGACACCAGTTAAGGATAATGCAAGTTTTGCACGGGACTACAATACGGTCGATGTGCCTATTGAGCGCAGCAATATCATTCCAAATCGCTTAAGCTTCAATTTGAATACGTAGGTTACTTTCCTTAGTCAACTTGGATTTGAGCTGTAATCTTATTGAGCACTTGGATGAAGTAGATTTTGTTGCAAATTTGCCACTCCTCGAGACTCTAAGGCTCACTGGAAATCCGCTAGCAGGCAGTGTCGGTAATATGATACTCAACAGAATAAATCATTGCCGCAATTGAATCTATTTGTGTCTTTTTTTCTGCAGATTATCGGCCACGAGTCTTGGCACGTTTTCATGATCGTGCTGCTGAAATCTCCCTTGACAATGAACCTGGCAATCAGCAGGAGCTGGACACGGCGCTTGTGTTGTCCGCATTGCTCAAATCCAAGAAACGAAATCAGCTAAAATGACAAATAATCAAATATCTGAAAATCTCTCCAGGCGACAAGAGTATTTGACATCGGTCACAATGTATGTTTTTTTTTTTTAAATTGTTTAATCACAAAACGAGTCTATTAGTACAACTATCTATTAGGAGTACAACTGAAATGTTCTGAATCTAATTATTTGTATTTATTTTTTGTTTATTTTCAATTCGACAATACAAAATTGATGTTTCTCTTATGTTTTACAAATCTCTTACAATATCAATATCATTATCAATATTTACTGTGCAATATATATTTCGATGCTCGTTTCCATATAAATTTGTAGTGTAATTATTAATGTCCATTTTATACTCATAATAATAATAATAATAATAATAATATACAGTACTCTGTTTTGAATTACGTGTGTCAAATGTGTGTATATGAATATTGTATGTTAGTAGTATTGCCAGTGAAGGGGATAATCCCGTGGTTTCAACTTGTCTGGCGTTTTGTATCATTGCGGATGATGATGATGATGCTGTTGCTGCTGGGCATGATAATGTTGCTGTTCGGCAGCAGCTACTGCATCAAACATGGGAGTGTGCACTTCACCCAGAAACTGTGGTGTTGGTGGTGCATTTGGTTCAGCGAGTTCACCAATTAGCGGCATATCAATGTCTGTTGAGAGTGCACTCTGACCGTAACCAGTTATGCCATATGATTGCTGTTGATGTTGGTGTTGATGCTGTTGGTGTTGATGCTGCGGCTGTTGATGTTGTTGGTTTTGATGTTGATGTTGCTGGTGTTGATGTTGCACTACAGACACCTGTGCAAAGTCAGTAGCTGTTTGCACCTGTTGCGTGTCAATCATTACTGGCGCTGCCTCCATTTCACCAAATTGTATGGGCGTCGATTGCTCCTCCGTTAGCTGAGCTGTTGGCTCCGGCTGAACTTGAGATTGAGCTTCCATATAACTTTGTTGCTGTTGCGCATCGACTTGTATATCAGTTTGCATCTGTTGCGGTACATCCTGCAAGTGTTGCTGTTGTTGTTGCTGCTGCTGACCATCGTCCTCGATTTCTGCCGACTGAGACTGCTCATTGTCATCCATGGTATCATCCGCTGGATCGCCCATTTCTCCGCCCTCACCAGACGTTTCACCATCACGACGAACCAGTCCCAACATGTCCAGCATATTGCGCTTGACTGCATTTTCATTGGCTACTTCCAAACTGGAGTAGCAAGTGCTCAGGCCACAATTAGCCAAATGTTGGGCCATTTTATTGCCATTGCTAGCAGCAAATCCACAAATACAATGCATCTCTTGCACCATATTTACTTCCATTGCATCCACAAAATTACCATTACAATCGACACCATGACGAAATTGTGCTCTTTCGCAGCACGTTTGGTAATTGCACTTGACGCAGTGCAGCCAACCACTGTGAAAGAAAGCTTATTAGAACATCTCATCAATCGCATAGTTAACTACAACTCTTTGCTTACGTATAATGTGTTTCCTCACTGGCAAAGTCAGTATTGCACTCGGCACATGTTTTACCCTCTAGGAAGGCGAAGAATACTGGTCGCTTATAGGAAGTGAATGGAGGTTGTTCTCGATGATGCGTGCGTACCTTGGGTGGCGGAATCAGCAGTGAGTTGTTAAGTAGCAGACGCACTGGTCGATTCGTCTTGGTCATGCTGACATGATGGATTACTGTATGCTGTTTTAGATCTCCCTTCTCCAAGAAGCTCAGAGAGCATTTCTGGCAACGAAGCGATGGATCTCGCTTATTCAAGTGCTCGTCCAGGTGCATAAAGTAATGCTCAATACGCAGCTGATTAATTTTGCCCTTGTGCGTAAAGTAAAAGATCTAAAAAAGACAGAAGAAATTCATTTATTAAGTTAGCCATATAAGCTAAGAAGTTGAGACTTACGTCCAGACAATAGGGGCACTGTAAGAAGTTTTGATTCTTGTGATCATCGTAGAAATGTCGCACGAGATCACGATGCGATGATGAACGATAGCCACAAGATTGACACCAATATGGCAGCTCCAGTGTGCTGTGAACTTTTTGTAGATGTGCAGTCAATAAATGCAATGAATTGTGTCGCTGTTGGCATATCAAGCAATAATACGATGGCGATCCCTCTGTCTTCGTCTCGGTGGGATGCATAATTTGATTGTGTTTGGCCAACACAGATTCTGTGGCATGCTTCTCCAAACAGAAGAGACATTGGAATTGATGCTGCTTACCTTCTGGTGAGATGTGAGACACCAAATGTGTTTGCAACTTCTCATTTGAGTCATAAGTTTCACCATTGAGACATATGGGACACTCTACGGTTCTGGTTAGCTCAGCCGGATTGGCTCGGGGTGAGCTGTAGGGGAAGTGTTCATAAAACTCCTCTGTGCCATCGCTAATACCATAGTACAGTTCCTCCAGACCCTTCAATTCATCCTCCTCCTTTTTAATCACTACGGCTACCTTCTCCTTCTCTTCTTTAGTATCTTTTGATTTTTTGAGCAGTGCCTTAGCAGCAACATTTACTGCAGGTGCGTTTATCTTGGTGTGTGTGGATTTCGTAGTCAATTTGAGGCTGCTGCTAGTACTTGCTTTAGCAGCACTCTTAGAAGTTGATGCCGGTGTTGCACCAGTGCTGACTGGTCCTCGGCGCTTGCTGCCAGCTGGCAAAATGTCCTTTTCGCGTTCCTTTTCTTTCTTCACTTTACTTGAATATTCTTTGGACGAACTCATATAGTCGGCATCATTGATGGCTGCAAAAACGGATAGAATTAAAGAGTGATACTTAAAATCATTTCGTTTCATGCTAAGCTTCCATGTATATAATCCATAAAAACAAATAAACATATACATTATCATTATTCACCAAAATCATAAAATTACATTTTTATGCCTTTTTTTTTATCACTCCAAAAAATTATATTCATAATGTGAGCAAATAAAAATAAAAAGTACAGGTTTTACTTTTGTTTATATTCAGTTTCAATTTTTCAGTAAATTT
>JBAMBR010006918.1:0-57719 GCA_037044475.1 Zaprionus obscuricornis
TACATTTTTCCCTAAATCAATGCCGTGGCGATAATAAACAGTTTAAAATACTGTAAACGCTAAAAGCAGAATGACGTTTAAAATAATTATACAGCGAAATTCCAACACTTTGAAAGTCAATAAATTACATAAATATAAATATAAATATATACAATACTTGTATTAAATGTACGAGATTAACTCCAATCTCAATCTATGCAATTGCAAGCATAGAAATGTTGGATAGTAAAAAGCTAATTATAGAAATTATCAAAAAAAAAAAAAAACACAAAAAATTTTTGAAACAAACAAAATGATACTCGTACTCGTACACAAAGCAGAAAACAAATAAATATAATACACACATACATATTTATGACAAGCCGATATATATGATAAAAAACCATAAATGATATCTAATTATATAACTAATAAAAAGCGATTTCAATAAAATAAAAAAATTACAAAAAAAAAAAAAAAAAACAAATACCATTGTTTAATTTTTACTGCAGCCAACTTTCATTGGCAAATGTTTATTTTATAATTTGTTAAAGAAAAAGCCAAAAATTCATTTTCGTTTAGAACATTTTGTGAACAGTTCGATATTTATTTCAAGACTCGAACGTAAGATTACTTTATAAATATTAAGATCGTACACCGTTTGCAAGGATTAACGCAACTACACCAGGATATTTCCCTTTGGATTCTCTGTGAAAACTGTGCTGCCCGATGGTTGATTGATGAAATTTGAATATGGTGCCGCGGACACTTCGAAATCATTCGCGTTCAATTCTGTTTGTGCGCTGCGCGTCAAAATAATCAATTTTCCGCTAAGACTTTTATCGATGGTCGTAAGCTCGACAATTTTCTTTTGTTGATCCACCACATAAATATTATAGCTGACACCATACAGTCCAAAAAGTACTTCCAATTCGCCACGCAATGCAGACAGGCTAATAAACTGTTTGTTGGCCGATTGCTGTAGCAAAATAGATCCCTTATCGCCAGTAACGAAACGTGATTGCAGTCCTCCGGACAATGTTACGTTGAGCCACGCAAGGCTGGGCAACTGCAGATCTTCCGCCGAGGTAATAGTCAAATTAATGTCGACGCCCTTTAAGTCGACTTTTTCGGTTATGATGACACGCTTTGATGCCGCCTGCTTCTCATTGAATGGTATAAATTCTGACTTCACAGCCGTCTTGATCATAGCCGAATAATTGCTTAATACTTTAAGCAATTGATCGTAGGTCTCCTTAACTTCTTTTTTACCAGCATTGTTGGTGCTTAATGTATAGAAAATGTAAACAGGATCCGTTGGTATTAGTTGAGCTTTCTTCTTAAGCTTTTGAACGCGATTAATAATCTCACGGGCCAAGCCTTCCTCAAGCAGTTCTTCATTTGGTGTCATATCCATAAGCACCAACACTTCATTATCGCTGTGTGCCTCAAAGTTGCCACCAACCTTGTCCGAAGTACAATAAATTACGCGCACTTCATCCAGCTCAATACGCTGATCGAGAATGTTGAAGTATCCCTGAGCCACTTGTCTTTGAATATCATCGTCCTTAAGTCCTTTAATGGCAGCCATAACAGCCTTGAAGTTACCCTTTAGTCGCTGACCCAGAGTCTAACACAATAGAGAAAAATGAATTTAATTACCTCAAAGAATTAATTAATTAGCACAAGTTTACCTTGTGGTCTGGTTCTGCACGTAGAGTAACGCCGTACTTCTCCTTTTCAGAGCTGAGTGTCAATTTGCGCACATTTAATTCGCTGAGTATAAAGTCCTGCAGGCTTCTGATCTCCTCTAGTGTTTGTTTATCCTTGTGAATAACAATGATTTCCGATACGGGATACTTAACAGGCAATGTGCGACGATCACGCATGACGCGACCCAACTCTACCACTGACTGCATCAAACCAACGGATCTCTCAATATCGCTGCGAATAAACTTGCGTTGACTGACAGGCATCATTTGATAATGCACAGATTCAGTGTGCTCCAAGGAACCTGTTGGCTGGAATAGCACCAGTCTCTGGAAGATATATTCCGTTAAGTATGGAGTGAACGGCGCCATCATCTTCACCATGGTGTACAACACATCATAGAGTGTATCCAAAGATTGTATACACTGCTGAGCGCCCATTTCACCCTTAATGCGACGACGATTTAATCGCACGTACCTGGAAAAGTAAATCGATTTAGTAAAATGATTTGCAGTTTATAATGTTGACTTACCAGTTCGTCAGCTGATCGATAAACTTGGTTAATCTGGGAACCACAGTGTACAGGCGATACATTTTCATTTCGGTAGCAAAGAACTCTAACAGTGACTCCTTGAAAGACAGAATCCAAACATCAATGACGGAGGCATGTTCCATGTTTTGGAGATGACGAGTTCGTTCATAAGTATAGCTTGCTTTGCCTCCAAGATCCTCCTTCTCATACCGCACAATGTTTTGCAGCAGAAAACGGTAGGCATTATACCAAGGCAGGAACACATCCTTGATTATATCGCGCACACCTTCTTCCTTGAAACGTAGACTCTCAGCGCGTACTACCGGCGAGTTGATGAGATACAATCGCAAAGCATCGGCGCCGTATTTATGCACCACTTCCATGGGATCTGGATAATTCTTCTTACGTTTAGACATCTTCTGACCATCGGCGGCCAAGACCAAACCACTAGCAATGAGGTTCTTGAACGGTGCCTTATTAAACAAAGCCGTAGAGATGACTAGCAGCGTGTAAAACCAGCCACGAGTTTGATCAATGCCCTCAGCAATGAAGTCAGCCGGGAAATTGTTCATAAAGTCTTTCTCATTTTCGAAGGGAAAATGTTGTTGAGCGAAAGGCATGGAACCCGATTCGAACCAGCAATCAAACACAGGCAAGATACGTCTCAATGGTGGATTTCCGGGAATAGCCGAAGGAATCTCAATGTTATCGATAGTCTCACGATGCAAATCATTAACTTCAATGCCAGACAGTTCTGCCAACTGTTTTATACTGCCAATGACAACAGTCTCATCACCGCTAGGAGAGCGCCAAATAGGAATAGGTGTGCCCCAGTAACGATTACGAGAAATCTACAAAACAAAAGGCTTAATATATATTTATCACAATGAAACGTTCAACTTACAGCCCAATCTCTGGCCTCCTTAAGCCAATTGCCGAAACGTTTCTCTTTGACAAAGTCTGGCACCCAATACGTTTGAGAGCTGCATGCCAGCAGATTCTTGGACATGTGCTCCACACGCACAAACCATGATGGAACCGCCTTGTAAATAAGCGGAGTATCTGAGCGCCAACAGAAGGGATAGCTATGCTTTACCTGTCCACTTGATACCAAATTTCCGCTTGCCTTTAGACTTGCAATAATATTTTTATCGGCATCTTTAACATATTGGCCCTCAAAATCAGGCACTTCCGCAGTAAAGCGACCGCTCTCATCCAAGGGGCAAATGACATCACTTGATTTGGTAATTAAGCCACCAGCAAGACAAACACGGTAATCGTCCTCACCAAAATATGGAGCATTATGTACAATGCCGGTACCAGAGTCTTCGGTAACATAATCGTCTACAAGCACACGATGAGCTTTCACTTCGGCACCGCGTTTAGCAAAGTACGGGAAGAGAGGCTTGTAGTGCAATCCCTTGATAGTTTCACCAGCAAACTTGTCTTTCACTTCGTACTCGACCTCTGTCTTGTAGACGTAAGAGAGACGCGACTCGGCGAGTATATAGAAACGATCGGTCTTAACATCACGAACCTACAAAGAGAAAGTGTTTAGCATTTTTTTACTCATAGCCTTTTTTTCTATATATTCATTACTATACCTTGACGTAGATCATCTTTGCATTCACACAACAGGCGAAATTCGATGGCAGTGTCCATGGTGTGGTGGTCCAAACCAAGAAGTAAGTATTAGGCAGAGTAACTGCTTCGAGTGCAACAACTACACATGGATCAACGACTTCCTTATAGTTCTGATTAGCCTCAAAGTTGGACAACGATGTTGTGCAAGCCGTGGAGTATGGCATCACTTTGACGCCTTGGTAAACCAAACCCTTATCAAAGAGTTGCTTGAATATCCACCATATGGACTCCATGTACCATGGATACAAAGTCTTATAATCATTTTTAAAGTCAATCCAACGACCGACACGTGTCACAATATTTTCCCATTCATCCGCATAGCGCATGACAATTTTCCTACATTCAGCATTATATGCTGTAATTCCCATTTTAGCCACGTCCTCAGGTCCTTTGATATTCAAAAGCTTATCAATCTCGAATTCCACCGGCAAACCGTGACAATCCCAGCCAAAACGACGATCCACATGGTAACCCTGCTGGTAGGCATAGCGCGTAACAATATCCTTAATGGTACCAGCCAGGATATGTCCATAGTGCGGCAAGCCGGTTGCAAACGGCGGCCCATCATAAAAAGTATATCTAGATATTTGTATATGAAATTAGTCATATAATTGGCTGATGTAATACCATTCAGAGTGCAATAATTACTTTGGTTTTCCTTTCGATAGTTGACTGCATTTTTCAAAAATCTTTTCGTCACGCCAGTTTTTCAAAACATTTTCTTCCTCGGCTGGAAAGTTAATGTTCTCCGGCACACGACATACGTCGCTGCGATCCAATTTCTTTGTAGTACTCATTGAAGGCTCAAGGTGTATAAGTCGACTTATTTAAATGTACAAGTTTAAAACATTTAATTCAAAGTGCAAAAAATTGCTTTGATGGCATACCACATGTGCTCATCGACTGCACCCGCTCTCTACTAATATTGCGAATGTATCGGCATCTTCGATAAATCGATGATGAGTAGCAGAATAAGGGTGCTCCATGTTAATATTTATGCCATCAATTTGCTTACATTAAATGAATAATTAAATAATTAATTATTATATATATATTTTTTTTCATTTTTTAAGTCAGTTATATTTTTAAAAATGAATAAACATTTTGTTGTGCATAACGGCACTATAAAATACTTGTACTGCATACCGTGACAGTTAAATAAAAATATTTTAAAAATACTTTGTTATCGATAACATGTCGACGTTTATCGTAAGTTGTAGAATGTGTATATTTAGCGTTGCTGCATTTTTATTAGCCAAATAAAGTGGAATATATACAAATTGCAGCGAATAGAAAATACAAATAAACATTGGAATAACCGTGCGTAGGTGGTATTTAGCGTGTGTAACGCTATTTCATACTTCCTAAAAACAATTTGAGCTATTTAATTCTTGGGTCTGCTCAAACTCAAATTTAATCGGCAACAATGGCACGCCCAATTTTTCCTAATCAGCAAAAAATTTCTGAAAAGTTAATCATATTAAATGATCGCGGTCTTGGAATACTTACGCGAATCTACAATATTAAGAAAGCATGCGGCGATACCAAATCGAAACCGGGCTTCCTCTCCGAAAAATCATTGGAGTCTTCAATCAAGTTTATTGTGAAACGATTCCCAAACATCGATGTGAAGGGCCTCAATGCTATTGTGAACATCAAGTCGGAGATAATAAAATCTTTATCTCTATATTATCATACATTCGTTGACCTTCTGGACTTTAAGGATAATGTATGCGAATTACTAACCACAATGGATGCGTGTCAAATCCATTTGGATATTACGCTAAATTTTGAACTGACCAAAAACTATTTGGATCTGGTTGTTAGTTACGTCTCATTAATGATTGTACTGTCACGTGTTGAGGATCGCAAGGCCGTTTTAGGCCTCTATAATGCCGCCTATGAGCTGCAACATAATCAAGCGGATACTGGATTTCCGCGTTTGGGTCAGATGATACTTGATTATGAAGTGCCTCTAAAAAAGCTTGCCGAAGAGTTTATACCTCACCAGCGACTGCTGAGCAATGCTCTGCGTTCACTCACTTCTATATATGCCCTGCGTAATTTGCCAGCTGACAAGTGGCGCGAAATGCAGAAACTGAGTCTTGTGGGAAATCCAGCAATACTATTGAAAGCAGTGCGAACGGATACTATGTCATGCGAGTATATTTCACTGGAAGCCATGGATCGCTGGATTATATTCGGTCTGCTGCTGAATCATCAAATGTTAGGCCAATACCCGGAAGTAAACAAGATCTGGCTTTCGGCGCTAGAAAGCAGCTGGGTAGTGGCACTTTTTAGAGATGAAGTGCTGCAGATACATCAATATATTCAGGCCACATTTGATGGCATCAAAGGCTACAGCAAGCGTATTGGCGAAGTGAAGGAGGCCTATAACACAGCCGTACAGAAGGCGGCACTTATGCATCGCGAGCGTAGAAAGTTTCTGCGTACAGCTCTGAAGGAGTTGGCACTTATAATGACGGATCAACCAGGTTTGTTGGGTCCCAAGGCAATCTTTATATTTATTGGACTATGTCTGGCACGTGACGAAATACTTTGGCTACTCCGTCACAATGATAATCCGCCACTGCTGAAGAATAAAGGTAAGTTTGTATTATTATAAATCTTTAATACCTTTCAACTGACAACTTTTCATTTTAGGCAAAAGCAATGAGGATTTAGTAGATCGTCAGCTGCCTGAGCTGCTCTTTCATATGGAAGAGCTACGTGCACTGGTGCGCAAGTATAGTCAAGTGATGCAACGTTACTATGTGCAATATTTATCTGGATTCGATGCAACGGATCTAAACATACGCATGCAGAGCTTGCAGATGTGCCCAGAGGATGAGAGCATTATATTCAGCTCGTTATATAATACAGCAGCTAGCTTGACAGTTAAGCAAGTGGAGGATAACGAACTTTTCTACTTTAGACCCTTCCGGTTGGATTGGTTCCGTTTGCAAACATACATGAGCGTGGGCAAAGCAGCCTTAAGAATCACTGAGCATGTGGAACTCGCACGTCTACTTGACTCAATGGTATTTCATACGCGTGTAGTCGACAATCTGGATGAGATTCTTGTAGAGACATCGGATTTAAGCATATTTTGCTTTTATAGCAAAATGTTCGATGATCAATTTCACATGTGTCTCGAGTTTCCGGCACAGAATCGCTATATAATTGCGTTTCCATTGATTTGCAGTCATTTCCAGAATTGCACACATGAGATGTGCCCTGAGGAACGACATCATATACGCGAACGTTCGCTCAGTGTTGTTAACATCTTTTTGGAGGAGATGGCCAAAGAGGCCAAGAATATTATTACCACCATATGCGATGAACAATGCACAATGGCGGATGCACTATTGCCAAAACATTGCGCCAAGATATTATCAGTTCAATCGGCACGTAAGAAAAAGGATAAGTCGAAATCAAAACATTTCGATGACATACGTAAACCTGGAGATGAATCGTACAGAAAGACGCGAGAGGATTTGACGACAATGGACAAACTGCATATGGCACTTACAGAGCTTTGTTTTGCCATCAATTACTGTCCAACTGTTAATGTTTGGGAGTTTGCCTTTGCTCCACGTGAATATCTTTGCCAGAATTTGGAGCATCGCTTCTCCAGAGATTTGGTTGGCATGGTAATGTTTAACCAGGAAACTATGGAAATTGCAAAACCCTCAGAGTTGTTAGCCAGCGTACGCGCCTACATGAATGTGCTGCAGACAGTGGAGAATTACGTACACATTGACATAACAAGAGTCTTCAACAATTGCCTGTTGCAGCAGACTCAAGCATTGGATTCGCATGGCGAAAAGACTATTGCAGCTCTGTATAATACTTGGTACAGCGAAGTACTATTGCGACGAGTTTCAGCTGGCAATATTGTGTTCTCCATTAACCAAAAGGCATTTGTCCCCATATCACCCGAAGGCTGGGTTCCATTTAACCCGCAGGAATTCTCGGATCTAAATGAGCTGCGTGCGCTGGGTGAGCTAGTGGGTCCATATGGCATTAAGACGCTAAATGAGACACTGATGTGGCATATTGCTAATCAGGTGCAGGAACTCAAATCATTGGTAGGCACCAACAAAGAAGTTTTAATCACATTACGCACAAGCTTCGATAAGCCCGAGGTGATGAAGGAGCAGTTTAAACGATTACAGGATGTTGATCGAGTACTGCAACGAATGACTATAATTGGAGTAATTATTTGTTTCCGAAATCTTGTTCATGAGGCGCTTGTTGATGTATTGGACAAGCGTATTCCATTTCTACTGAGTTCAGTCAAGGACTTTCAGGAGCATTTACCAGGCGGCGATCAGATACGTGTCGCCTCCGAAATGGCATCGGCGGCAGGTCTGCTATGCAAAGTGGATCCCACTTTAGCCACAACATTAAAATCCAAAAAACCAGAATTTGATGAGGGTGAACATCTGACAGCATGTCTGCTGATGGTATTTGTTGCCGTCTCCATACCAAAGCTGGCACGCAACGAACATTCCTTCTATAGAGCCACCATCGATGGACACTCGAACAATACACATTGCATGGCTGCAGCAATTAATAATATTTTCGGAGCATTGTTTACAATATGCGGCCAGAATGATATGGAGGATCGTATGAAAGAGTTTTTGGCATTAGCCAGCTCATCACTTTTACGCTTGGGTCAAGAATCAGATAAGGAGGCGACACGTAATCGTGAATCAATTTATTTACTGTTAGATGAGATTGTCAAACAGTCACCCTTCCTTACCATGGATCTTTTAGAATCCTGTTTCCCCTATGTATTAATTCGCAATGCTTATCATGGTGTCTACAAGCAAGAACAAATGCTTGGCTTGGGTCTATAGATACTATAGAAACTATAGATTGATACGCGCTTATTTAATTCCGAATATTTACAATATTTAAATCATTTCTGATAATCATCGATTGTATTGTGCATTACTCTAACGTATTACGAGTATATTATTCTATTGTTACAATTATATAAAATACTCCTTGATATATATATATATATATATAATAATAACCCTTAATAAACCATGTCGACACATGTAACACATAAGTATTCAGCATTTTTTATACCAATTAATAAAGTGCATAAACCAAATTCATAAAACTGTCAAAATTTTGTTTATTTTCATAGCATTGCTGAATAGTTTAGATTCGCTCAGCAAATAATATATATAGAGGCCTCAAACAGCGGAAAAATGGCTAATCTTGACATTTGTAGGATCCCATCCCACAGCACTTTCAATTGGCGCAAACCAAATATAAAAATTTTCATAAAAAATTATTAAATATTTATTAAAAAAAATAATATTGTCTTTACTTTTGTGAAGAAATTAGGGATATTCGAATTTCCGTTACAGGTAAGAGGGACAAAAAAAATGTAGATCTCGTTAGAACATAATCAATGCATTTGAGATGAAAAATACCAGGCGAACAGAAACTAGCAGAAAGCAGCTTCCTCAATTTACTTTTTGGTATGTTTCTGTTAATGTTAACATTCGGCATAAAATATTTTTGTAAATAAGAGCTCTCTCAGTCTCACAATTATTTCTCCCTTTCAGTCGTAACCGAAATTCAAATTTCTTTTAATTTTTACCCGTCTACTTGCTGCTGGTTTCTGTTCGCCTAGTATTTCAGACTGATATGGTTTCGATATTTCTGGCATTCGCATGACTTGCACTTTTTTTCTCCCCTTCAGTCGTAACGGAAATTTAAATAATCAAAACATATTGGTTCTCAGCAGAGCTATGAGATATTTAAATAACTTTCAGATTATCGTAGAAATTTAAATTTCCGTTACTCTAATAAAAAAAAAAAATTCGATCAGATCAGAGGCAAAAAAGTAAAAATCAATGAATTTTCTGTGTGAAATACCAGGGGAACAGAAACCAGCAGAAAGTAGCTGCACTAAATTCAATTTAACAAAATGTAAAGCATACTTTTACTTACAGCATTTTATTAGTATTTGTTGGTATACTTTTGCCATGCAATTTTCAAATTTCGACGGTTGACTTTAAATATAAATTGTGTAGCATACTTTTAGGCTTTAATTTTTAAACAAAAATTTAGTTCGGCTACTTGCCACTAGTCTATGTTTGCCTGGTATTTTAAGTTGAAAATACGTTAATTTCGTGTTTCGATTTGCGTAACGGAATTTAAATGAAATTTAAATGATTTTGAATTTCTACCTAGCTACTAGCCACTAGTTTCTGGTCGCCTGGTTTTTTATACCAAATATTGACTAATATTTTAATTTTTTGCCCACCCATCTGTAACGGAAATTCAAATTTATTTAATTTCTTCCCATAATTGAAACCAACATTTTGATTTTTTTTAATGAAATTTTTATTAAAAATCGATTGAATTTTCAATTTTTTGATGTGAGAAGCGTAGCAGCTTAAGTTTATGTTAAAGAATAAGTTTAGAAAAAAATTATTAAATAATAATTATAACATATGATTAATGATTTGCATATTTACAAAGAAACAAATGATTTAAAATTAATAAATGTAATAAATAAATGTAATAATAATAATTAATAGAAACTAATTTAACATGTAAATCCGCAGTAAAATTCGACTGCATCCGACCTTTGGGATCTTTATTTTACTAGACAAAGACTTATTTCTTGGTGACAGCAGCTAGGACATATTCGCAGTTTTCATCATTGGAGTTTTTTGAGCCTAGACCTATAAACCTATAAAAAATTTAAAAAAAAGAATAAATCTATAAAATGTTCAGCATGCCGTAGGATATGAGGATATAATAGTTTTCTTTTCTCTAATTATAATAATGCAACAAAATTATGTATTTTTGAATGTATATTTGTATTTGTATATTTATAGTATTTGCATTTATTTATTACTCGTGTCTTTATTAAATTGTGTATTTAATTTTTTTTTTTTTGCTTTTCTTTACGTGTTTTTTGTTTTTATAGAAAAATTGTCCGCAGTATTAAATTATTTGGTCACGTTTAATGCTAGTTTGTTTTTTTTTTCATTTTTAGATTTGTGTACAAATACTTGTTGTAGGTAAGTAATAAAATATGTTTTGTTCTTCAATGCGTTTTCGATTTTCATAGCAAATAATTAATACATATTATCTTTATGAAAGACTCTTTTCTTTTCTTTTTCTTTTTTTTTGTGTGTAAAAATTTCAGTAAAGAATTGTCAATTCCACTATAAAAGTTACACGTATTACTCGTTTTTAATTTTTTTTTTTTGGTTTGTATTTCATTATCTTTATGCATTTTAATACCTTGTTAATGTTGCGGAACTTTATAATAAGTATGTTAATTATTGGTGCCATCAGATTTTTATTTTTATTTTGTTGTTTAAAGCCCGCAGCTGACTATTCAAAAAAAATAATGTAAAAGAACTGATACAATAATAAAAAAAATAATTGGCGAAAATTGTAAGAAAACAAATAATTATGAAAATTAACTTTAACGTGCTTTAGGATTAAGTTAAACTCTTGAATTGTTTGAGTTAAAGATAAGTAAAGAGAAATGAAGAGAAGAAAACACATGGAAACTGTTTTAATAAATTGCTGCTGAAGTCCTACAATATTTTGGTTAAATATACCACAATCACTACTTGCTGCTAGAAAGCTGGCTGTATTTTTTTTTGTATCGTAATATTATAACTTTTGGTTATCTACATTTAAATATCATTAATTAATTATACATCATTTTATCATAATTATCTGAATATTTGACTAATTATTATTATTTTATTTCATTTGTTTTTTTTCTGTATTTTTTTTAATATTTTATTTTATTTATTTTTGTGTAATTTTATTCCTTATTTTTTATTTCTGTTAAATTTCGAAAATGTTTATTTATGTTTTTGTTGCATCAGTCATTCAGTTTAGGCATCTGTTGACTTACAAATTGTCGTCATTGTCTTTTGGGTTTCTCAATAATAATAATAAAAAAAAATTATACCAATATTGAAATAAAAACCTAAAGGTAACTTTTTTTTTTTTTTCTTACGGGTCTTCGCTTATTTTAATATTTTTTTTTCTTTGGTTTTTCATTTTTTTTTATGTTAAATAAAATTGCATTATTGCTTAAAGCTCTCGAGTACAAAAATTGTTTTAAATTAAAATAGAAAAATGTCTGCGAAAACTCCACGTAGTATACATAAAATATGTTTTTTTTTTTTTTAATTTTGTTGTTGTTGTTGTTTGTGTATAAATAAATTTTGTTGCTTTTTATTGGCTTAAAAGCTAATTTAGCATATTGTTGTTGTTGTTGATTTTTTTTTTTAATATTTTATTTATTTTTATTTTCGTAATATTAAATTCCACTAGTATGACAATTCATAATTCATTCATTCGCATATAAAAGCCTATAATATGATGAGTACGAGTATAAGAAATATGCCTGTAGTTTGTATGTCAATAACCTAACTTATGCCTCGAATGTGCTAGACGAACTCCTCTTGTTCCAGCCATGGATGCTGCAGGCACTCGGCCGCAGATGCTCGTATAACGGGATTGTACTCGAGCATTGGCAGTAAAAAGTCGGAAAACTTCTTGGCCTCAACGGGATCCCAATCGTATTTTTCCACCAGCACATTTAGCAAACTCCATGGCTTCAGCTTGGTAATGTTACGAAGGCTGCCTGTAATAATTCAAAATAGTTAATAAAAATTATAAAAGAATTATAAGGAAATATATAATATTAGAAATATTTACCATAGCTAGTGAAATACTTAAGTCCATGCTTTCCACGTAATATTACGGTCTGTGGTATCGAGCCAAGAAGCTCCAAGATATGCGCCAAATGATCCTCGTCACGAGTGTAAGACTCTCCACAATGTGGATCAAATAGATAATCACCGGTGGCCAGCTCAAATGCCAGGCATGCTGTGCTCCAAATATCGGCGGTATAATTGTAAGGTGCACCCAATAAAACCTCAATCGAACGATACTGTCGCGTCTGTATATCCTCAGTGAAGTGATGGTACTACAACATAGCATAAAAATTCAATTAATTATAATAGAAATAGAAATAAAGATAAAGATAGAAATAGAAAGATTTTCGACTTACATCATAGCAGGCATTGCCAAGATCGGCGATCTTCACTCTGACATTGCTGTTGTTAATGAGCGATTGTATTGTATGCATGTAGGATTGACTCTGGTTCTGGCATTGATTCTGCGAAGGAATTGCATTGGCATTGACATTAACTTTAGCAGATGTTTTAGCATTCGCGGTATCAGCTTTTGTAGTTGCTGTTGTTGTTGTTGTTGTTGTAGTTGATGTAGTAGTTGATATTGTTATCGATGTAGTTGTTGTTGTTGTTATTGTTGTTAACTTATTATCACAACTGCCAATGTTGCTATTGTGGTACAGGTCAGTACTTTCTGTTGTTCTTGTTGTTGTTGTTGATGTTGTTGTGGTTGTTGCAGTTGTTGGCACGAGATGCGCAAACGAATACGTGCACGTGCTGGTGATGCTGCTGGCAGCTGTAGATGCATGTAGTGCATTGGCAGATGCAGAGGCACTGGTTGAGGCAGGGGCGGATGTGATTGTGGCTGTGGCTGTGGCTGTGGCTAAGGTTGTGGTTGTGGTTGTGGCTGTGGCTGTGGCTATGGCTAAATTTGTGGGCGTGGGCGTGGGCGTAGGCGTGAGCGTGAGCATGGTGGGGCTGTTGTTCCTATCGATCGTGGGCATTGTATTGTTGATGTTGTTCTGTTGTATCATGGACGTGCACGTGCTTTGCAGTATATTCGAGTTCACAGTGTTGTAGGTGGAGCAAAAATTGTTGGTATTGTTCGTTTTGGTATTGGGATTGCTGCTGACTGTTGCTGTTGCATTCGCCAGCTGCTGTTTTTTTTTATATATATGCATATATATATATATATATATATATAGATTTGTATGTATTTTAGGTATATAGGTGAGTAATTTATTTTTTTTTTTGGTAGTTTAATCACACAAGGAAAGAAAAGAAAAAAAAAACACACAATTTCGATTTTTTTTTTGGTGCAATGCAGAATCATAATCAATAGGCAGCAAATTGCAGTTGTGGCAGCATTAAAGCTTAGCACAACTACAAATATCTGCATATTGTACGCTTGCAAATTGAATCTTTGGCAACAAATATTAATAGAATATTTTTTACATATTTTTAAAATATTTTAAAAATTATATTTTAAATATAATTTTTAATTTGCAAGCGTTCAACATAATTAAATGAAATAGATTTTCAGAAATGCTAAAAATATATATAGATGTATGTATAAAATATTTATAGTGAACACGACAATATCCTGAGCCCAGATAGGATTTAGGATAGGGACGCACAACATTGAGAGCCGAAAGTAAATGCACAACAAAAGTTGTATGCATGAAGTATGGAGTATGAAGTATGTAGTAGTATTATAAAGCATAATGTCGCAAAGCGTGTGGTGGTTACATTAACATCTAAAGCTAAAGCCAATTAAAAGCATTATTTGAACACATATAAACATCAAATAGATTTTTATATTTTTAGTGAAGCTTTGTATTGTTTAAAAATCAAAATAATATAAACAAACAGGCAAAATGAGGCATGGTAAATCCTATTAAACATACAAATTCTATCAGTGAACGCGCAAGAAATTAGATTTCAGGTTCATTATGTTACTAAATTTGATATATGATCAAAGTTATATTTCAGAATACTCGTATTAGCTAGCGGACAATAAACACAAAAGTTTTCTAAATGTTCTAAATGAATCGGGTTAATAAGCGGTTTTCAATATTTTAAATAGAAAAAGAATCATATAATTTCATTAATTTTGAACGATTAGTAAACAAAATTCTTTCGACTAAGCATTTAAATTGTTTAAAAAGTCAAACACCGGAAGTGGAGGAGTATTTTTATACATAGAGGATATGTCAGGAGTCTACGCTCCTCCAACTTCCAAAAACAAAAAAACGCTAGCAAAAGCATCAATTAGAAATACAGAACGAACGGGCGAACGAGCGAATATCAGAATTGAAATTTCTCTATTTTTTTTTTAGACTTTACCTTATTCATAATATTCATACAAACTTTATTTGTACTTGGATCGTTTGCATTCACATTCACATTCGCATTTTCATTTGCATTTTCATTTTCATTCTCATTCTTATTCGCTTTCTCGTTCGCATTCTCATTCGCATTCTCATTGTCATTTTCGGTAGGCGTGTCACTGGCTATGGTGCTATTATCACCGATAGTATCGGTATCAGTATCCTCATCGCGATCAATAGAAGACTGCACGAATGATATGGTGAATATATCATGATTATCATGAATACCAATCAATATCAAAAGATTCACATAAATAAAAGAAAAAGAAAAAAATAGATAATAAAAAAACACACACACACACACATAGAAATGAAAAAAGGAAATTAGAAAAAAAACATATTTGGCCGTAATTGAAAATTGAAAAGTGTAAACGAACGAATATATTATATATATAGAGAGAGACAAAGATAGGCACTTATATATGTAGATAAATATATATGTGTAATATATATACATAACATATATTCATTCATATTCATACTGATATTCATATTCATCGATCATATGAATATATACAATGATGTATTAAGTGCAACCAAAGACGACCACACCACGACGCGCGAGAATGTTTTTTTTTAATCTCTATGAGCTGGAAAGTGCGTAGAGAAAGGGCTGAGGACATGACATGGCATGATTAAGACTCACCTTGGCAGTGATTTTCTTCTCAGCACGATAGCGATTACATAAATTCGTTGATCCACCGATATTTATTGGACTATCAACTCCGGCAATACCACCGATCTGTCCAATGCCATTACACTCATTGTCACCCAATAGACTTGAGTATTTGGAGGCCAGCGATGATGTTGTATTTGAGTTAAGTGTCGACGATGTTGTTGTATCATCTTTATCCAATGAAGACATGACAATGGCTGCCAATGGTGTCGATGATGTTGAATTATTGGCTGTGCTGTTGCTTGTATTCGTATTCGTTGATCCGTTCGGTTCGATCAGTGGCCACTTGGCACGCGTTTTCGTTTGTTTCTCTATTGAGCTAACTGTAAATTGATTTAAAATCAAAATATTAGAGAATCACTTGAGATTTAAATTAAGATTAATTATAAGTTATATACACATACTATATGAATCGGGAAAGTCGGCACCCTTTACACGTAAATTGTTGATCTCATCATCGATTTGTTGATTCATTGCCGCTGCATTATCAATCACCAACAGTATATTCTCAGGCTTAATATCTGTATGAATAATGCTGCATTTGCTGTGCAAATAATCAAGTCCCTCCAACACCTGTTTAATGATATTCCGCACCTGTGCAATTGCCAGTCCCTGATAATTATTTTTTACTATCAGTTTGTAGAGACTGCAGCCGAGTGCCTCGAATACCAGACAGGTGTGTACACCATTTACTCCTCGAACCGTAAAGTGATTCATCAGTCGCACAATACGTTCACGTTTAACATCAAGTGGATCTGCATCACGTATTGCCTCCAGCAGACGTATCTCATCTGATGCTGTCTCAATATAGTGCGGTGCACTCTTTACCACTTTCAGTGCTACATATTTCTCATCTCTGCGGATAAAGAAGAATATATTAATAAAATATATACATATATATTTTGGATGAATTACTTACTTGAAATCACGACATAGCCAAACGGTGGAAAAATGTCCCCAGCCTAGTTTGCGTACAACACGAAACCGATTGTCAAATATATCGCCAATGACCACCGGATGATAGCCACCACGGCAATACTGTGATGCATCCTCCTGTTCCTCATCAGAGCCATAGAGACTGCTATCCGGTGAATCTGGATAAATTTCATCCGTGGTACTTAACGTGCCGCGTGGTTCCGAGCTGAAAGTAGATACAAATTTTTATTTAATTGTCATTTAATACAAATTTGTTAAACAAATAGAAATTAATAAACCCAATTCCCATTCCCTAGGACTAAATTAACCCACGCACATCATAGCTACATCTGGTATATCATTCGTTATGATTTCCACTTGCTGCTGCTTGCTAGTCTCAACTTCTATTGATGGCAACTTTATCGTCAGGGGTTCTTCCCTAGGTGCTAAATAATTCTCTAGTATTATTTCTCTAGGTGATATTGGCTCAAAGTTCAATTCAATACGTGGACGACCCTTGTGTCTTTGCGATTTATGGCGTAATGCGATCAGTATTGGTCCAGCGGAAACACAGTTACGTTTCTTCGTAAAACGTTTGCGACGTCGTTTCTCTTCTACTTCCAGCATTGCCTCAGTGGCTGCTTCCTGTGCCGCTTGCTTCTCCTGCTCACTGATAAAGTTAAAATCACAGCTCAACTCTTTGGTAACTTCGGGTATATTTGTAGGACTTGGATTATTCTCTACGCTGACATAGCTCCATGATCTCAACAGATGCACCATATAGAGAAAGAGTAGTAGCAAACATATTTGCAAGCCATAAGCGAAAATTTCATCGTGAGCAAGTGATCGGAAGATTTCGCTAATTGCTTGGCAACCTTCACTGGCATAGTTTGATATGAGATACGAATAATGCAGATAATTCTGTTGGATTAGTGGCCAATAAATGTGCCATAGCTCATGTAATTTCAATTCTTTATGTGCTGTAACATTGGCCTCTTTGGGGCAAGTTGCGTCCAATTCCGTGCCACTATGCATCCACCAACTATCCATAGTATGATAATTGCTTTGTGTTACTTTCACGATATTCGATTTTTTTTTTGTTGTTGCTGTTCTTCTTGCTGTTGTTGTTTTTGTATTCGTTGTCGCGCCTACATTGCAACCAAATGTTGCAAGTAACAAAAAAAAAAAATAAATAAAACGCAAGTAAAGCCTCAACTAGGGGGCTGTCGGACCGACGACCTTGACTTTCCTATTCCAATGCGTTGGTGTTGCTGTTGCTGTTGGTGTCGCTGCTGGTGTTGACGTTTTCCGTTAGTTTTCGCATTGTTTTCGAAGATGCATTACATAAGAACTAACGGCTCGGACACGGTCGCGATGACAAGAGGTAAATAATAAATAAATCGCGCAATACGTACAAATTTTAATTATGAAAACGTATCTTTATCTATTTTTCTTTTTCTTTTCTTTTCTTTTTTTTGGCTATTTTGTTTTTGTTATTCTTGCTATTGCTGCTGCTGCTGCTGCTGCTGCTACTGCTGTTTGCTTTTGCTTTTACTCCGACAACCGTTTCGTTGCAAAGCAATAGCGAGAATGTTGAAAACGCCAATGTTTTCCTATTTTCAAATGAAATGAGCAAGCCAAAAAAAAAAAACAAAAAAAAAAAAAAAAAATTAAAGAATTCGATTCGTGTCGTAGCGAGTCTTTTTTTTCTCCCCATTCGCTGTTCTGTTTGTCTCACCACACATGCAAACACACACACACACATATGGTAGGCTTCTACATACATATACACATGTGTGTATGACAACTACTATATATTCATCCAAAAATACACACGCACATCTTAAGTATCTATATATACATATGTATTTTGGCGTCATTATCCAATGTACTTCATCAAATCGTTGTCGTCGTTGACGCTTCGCGACGACGACGTAGCATGCCGTAGTGCCGGTCCGGTCCGGTCATGGAATATACCAAAAAAAAAAAATCATCCAAGAGAGCAAGAAGAGAATTTAACACAATCATCATCATTATTATTAAAGAGATGATCATTAGCGCTTTTAGTTATGTTTTAGGCACAATGCCAATATTGCTGCTCCAAAACTATTTGTTAGGGGCATTCAATTTGAAGGACTACGAATGAAGTTTTTGACAATTTTTTCGTTTTTCTTTTGTTTTGGAAATTTACAAAAAAAAAAAAAACAAATGTTTGAGAATTTCATTAAACTTTTAAATGAATTTTATTTTATTTATTTATTTAGAAAATCTAAATTGGGGATGAGGCAGCCATGGCAAAAAAAAAGGCCTTCAGCTGCAAATTAATTTTATTTAATTTTTTACAAGACTCGTGAAATAATTTTGTTGTTTTTCTTTTCTTTTCGTTTTTTTTTTTGTATTTGGTTTTTTTTATAATGTTGTTGCTTTTAATTTTGTTTTCTTTCTTCGTGAGTAAACAAGAATTTTGTTAGCTAAACACAGTTGGACAGATTGTCATTAACATTATTTTCAAACACTTTCCATTAGCTTTAACACACATACATATATGCATGAGTGTATGTGTGTGTGTTTTGTGTATGTGCATTGAGCTAAAATTGCCATTTCACATTAGTAAAACCACAAAATGTTGATTGAAAGTTTATAAAGTGACTAAGCAGTCTCCGTCTATTGATTTTTCCCACTCCCCAATAAGGAAACTTGGCAAGTCTTTGTTCCATGCTTAAGTATGCGACTAACTCAAATGAAATGCTTACTTTGAGCATGACTTACCCTAATGTGCTGCTACACTACAAAAAGAGAAAACATGCCCCAGCACATTGCATCTTTGCCTTTGCTTTTGCTTTTGCCTGCTCGCTCATAAGAATCTTATAGGCTCTTGCGATTCCTCAATAGATTTATTATTAGACTCAGCATATAATAAAAAAATACAACAGCAGCAACAATAACAACAACAACAAATAATTTGCTGCTAATATATGTACGACACTAAGGTGTAAGAGCATCTATACGTTTGTTTACTGCCTCTGTTGTGTATGTGTATGTGTGTGTGTGTGTGTGTGAGCCTTGCATATGTGCTTGTGTGTGTTTGTGATTGAGAGCGCAAAACGTCAACTTCAGCTCTTGAGCGTAGAATGAGCATGAGAATGAGTAGAATGTCACGGCTGCTATAGCAGCGATAAAGTCGAGCACACTCAACGACAAATACCCTGCAATATGTAAATGTATGCTATCGTGTATGCATGCTTGTGTGTGTGTGTGTGTGCCACGCCTACATTGCTTAACTAATAGAATAATAAAATAGCAGCAAGAGTATAAAAAGTACAATGGGCAATTTGAGTGGCCATTGCAACAATGCATAGTGCTTGAGTGTTGCATGCATATGCAAGGTATGCACGACTATTAAATACCCTACACTTAAGTTTACAGTGATATATAAACAAGTGTTTTACGGAATTTAAACCTTACATGCATATGTCGGGTATACACGACCGTTAAATATCCTGAATTTAAGTTTACAGTGACATATAAATTGTTTTACGGACTTTTAAGCGTTGCAAGCATATGCAAGGTATACACGACTATTCAATACCCTGCAAACAATTTTGAGTATAATATAGAAAAAGTGACACTACGGACATTTAGGGAGAGTTCAAGTGTTGCATAAATATGCGGGGTATACACGACTATTAAGTACCCTATATAACATTTTAAATTGACATTAGTCTTTTAATGTCATTGCATTATTTATACTCAAAACGTAAGTTTTATTAACTGCCACGCCTGCATCCGCCCATGTTATACCTTCCCATAACACAATAAATAAATCAAAGCATAAGTTTAAGTCATGGGTGTTACTTACAGGCTTACAAAGGGTCCTCGCAGTGCTGGCATATCGCGACGTCGATTAAGCGGCGGTGAGAGCGAAAGTGAGAGAAAATCCTGCTGTGCCTTGTCTTCGTCAACGATGCTCGTCGGCGTACTATAGATGCGTGTCGTTGGCAGGTAGCCAATCTGTTGCAGAAAATCATCACGATACGAAAGCTTTGTCGTTGACTGCGAGGATGTCAGTGTGCCCAGCGATAGCGGCTGTTGATGAGCTCCACCCGCTGCGTGATGATGCAAATGCAGATGATGTGTCGATGGCACTGCTGGCGTTGCAACATTCACATGATGATGTGACGGTGGATGGAAATTTGGATAGGCCATTGATGCTGGTGCCGCTGTTGGCACATTGGCAGCATAACCATGTCCATGACTGTGCGATAAATAGGGCGGTGCAACGATCTTATCATCAAAGCTACGTCGAAAACTGAATCCTTTCAGTGAACTGCTGTAATTGCGATGAGACAATGGTGAACTGCCCAGATCAATACTTGCCGCTGGTCCAAGCAGTTTCATGGTGCTTAAATAATTTGGAGATGCGCTACCCGCTGGACTCAATGTTTGTGTTTGTGTCTTGCCACTGGCTGTGGCCGTTGCACTGCCCAGCATGCTGAGCGCCGGCGAAGTACGCAACTGTGGACTTCCGCTGGCCGTTGTACCCGCTGTGACACTGCAGACGGAATTGCCCGTTGAAAGTGGCGGCGATATGGCGCTCAATGTGGAGATGCCGCTGTCATTGCTGCATATGCCGGCCGGCAGTGTGTGTGTGTGTGAGTGCAGCAGTGGTGTATGTGTTGGCGAGATGAGATGATGCTGATGTTTATAACCGCTGCCGGTGCTGCCATTGCTCCCAGCTGCATTGCCACCATTAGAAGCGCTGACAAGACCGGCCATGGCACTGATTGGTGGTACTGGAGCCAGTGTGGCAACGGGCCAATACAAAGATAATGATATTCCCGCTGTTCGACGCCTGGAATTTGCTTTTCAAGCAGCTCTCACTCTCTCTGCCACTGCCTTACTTTGTCTCTTTCTCCTGCTCTCCTTCTCTCTTTGTTTGTCTTTGTTCACTACTGTTGCTGTTGTTGGTAAGGTCGTCACCCCTAGCCACTACATAGCATCAGTTGTGTCCACATCCTTTCCTTGTTATTGTTCTTTGTTCCTCTTTTTTGCTATTATTGCTGCCACTACCACTGATGCTTTGATTTGTTGGGTTTGGATTACACGACTGTTGTGAAGCTGTCAGTGCAGCCAAAAATGTGGCAGCCAGCCTCATTTCCGTTTAGATCCATCATCATGTAAATCATGAAAAATTTCAAGTACTTTCTTTCATGAAGCATACATTTGTGCGTAGGAAAATCAATGAAGCGCCCGCCCCCTGCTTCAAAACATTTTAATGCATTTTAAGCAGAGTTTTTTTTTTTCGTTTTTCGATTGCCGTTATTCGCTGTTCGCTTTGCGTTTGCTTTGCTTTGTAACCCAAATTGCGCATGAAAAACAACACATGCATATACACAATACACCATACATACCAATCACATACACGCACTTACACTCACACACACATACACATGCACACTCTTATATACTAACACTAACACAGACGCTATAAATTTTTCCCCAAAAAACTATCGACTTTGGGTTTGGTTTTCGATTCATTCACTTTGCTCGTTGTTCTGCAAAAATGATTTTAAATTTGCGGCTGGCAGTTAATTTATTTAATTTACAGTTCACAATTGCATATACAAATTTTTCACTAGCCCAATTTTTAGCTGCTGGGCAGCAGAAGAAAAAAAAATATATTAATAATGCCACCTTTGATTTTCACTTAGAACTTTTGCAATGCGTCGCGCACGAACTCCCCGACTGCCTATCGGTTTCTGACCCGTAAAAACTCTGCAGCGAAGTTTCATCGAGTCATTTCCATTGACTGCCCAGCCTCAGACCGCTCTCAATTCTTAGTGTCTTGCTCTCTCACTCTCTCTCTCTCTATCTCTCACACATATTTTGTTCGGCTCTACGACGAAAAGCGCATGTGCCGGCTTTGTCGTTACTTACACGCACTGCACAGGCATTCAAAGCTAAGCATCAAAACAAAACAAACCAAGGCAAGAGCGAGAGCGAGAACGAGAACGAGACAGCTTATGTGCTTTCTTCTCTCTGAGCGTTGTTGAAAAAAAAGCTTACTGCCCATACAAGGAGTCAGCTGTTAAAAGTTCTGCCATAACGGGTACAACAAACTCAATTTGCCGTTGTTTTGTTTACCAATGCTTAACTAATGGAGGAAAAACAGAGAGAACGAAACAGAGAAAGAACAAAGGAAATGTAAATATTTCTTCGACACTCTTTGTAAAATGGAATATATACACAAGAAGTTTTGTGTTGTTGTTAGTCGATTTCTAGTATATACGAAATAATTTGAAGGTAATAAACATTGAAATAAATTAAAAATTGCATCGGATTATATTTGTAGTTTTATTGATTTCAGTTTTTATTACGTTTCTGGCATATTTAAATTTGAAAACAATTGCTAATTTTAAATGTAAATTTTGGAATTTCGTTTTGTTTTGCATATCTTTTTTTTTTGTTTTGTTTTTGAATTGTACGAACATTAAATACACACGCAAATATTAAAATTTAATTATTATTAATTGAATTTTAAATAATATATATATATTTTTTTTTTAATTTATAATATATATATATATATATATTGTAAGTATTTATATACTGTATACATTACTTACTGGTTCTTCTCATAATTGATATCAATGATATAACATGCACGATATTTTTTAATATTTTGGAGATTATTATTATTTAATCGTTTTAATTTACAAATACATAGGAAAAAAATGAAATATGTTTGATTTTGTTTTTATTGTTGTCATGACATAAAATAATAACTGAAAGCTACTCAAAAATAATAAAAAAAAAAAACTGTTCAACAATTTATAAATAATACAATTGGAAAATATCAATATTTATATATATAAATATGCAATAAATATAGCATTAAAATTTTGCATAACATTTTGCATAAGAATACATTTGGAAATCATTTTCATTATCGGCTACAAACTCGTAATCGGGTGCAATTTTAGGATTCGTTTAACATGACTTATGTATTTACATATGCAGCTAGCTATATGCACAATGGGTCGGTCGTCGGTCAACGGTCAATAGTAATTCTTGACTTTGACTTTAAAGCACATTGACTTCTCTCTGTCTCATTGTCTGAGAAGCAAGCGACGACCCATTGTTCAACTAGTGCAACGATTTGGATTCTTTACATAGTATAACATTATTTTTCTTTTCTTTTTTTTCTAGTTTCATTTTCATTTTCAATTTTTTTTTTCTTTTAAATATTTTAGTGTAATCTTAATTTGCAAATTAGTTAGACAAACGGTCACAGATTTTACTTGCCATACAGAAGATCAAGATTTAACAATAAACAATTTTTTTCTTATCTAGCAGAGCAAATTACAATATGCGCGGCACACGCACACGCACACACAAATTTAAGTAAAAATTAAAATAAAAAAATTTTTAAAATTAATTGAATAAATATGTTAAATACATATTTCTTTCACTAGATGCATTGGACAATACACAGCTGAACGCGACGCGTTTTACATACGATCCGATGCAATGAAACAAACGGTAGGCAGGAATGAAACATGACTTTACAGTTGTTATAGTTTGTTGCTATTGGTCTTCAACCATTAGATAAAAGTGTAATTTAACATTTTGTTATATGTATGTTTTTATGTATATAGATAATATTTATAGATCATTTCTTTTATATAGGCAAATAATCATTTTTCTTTTTTTTTAAGTAGGAATTAAGTATTCATTTATATATTATATGAATTTCTCTTTATACTTTTTTTTTTTTTTTTGTTTTGTTTTGATTAATTATCTAACAAAATTGATTATAAATATATAATATATATATATATATATATAGATTACAATAAGATTATATGCGTATGCTTAATTTTTTGCACATTTGTTTTTCTGCTTTTTTCGTTTGCTAATGTTTTATATTCAATTCGTCTTGCGTTTCTTTTTTTTTCTTTTTTTGTTCGTTATACATTGCAAAAAAGTTTCAAAAACATATTTGGAGGAATATGCAGCGAAAATTTGTATCGGATCGAATATAAAAACTTGGCTAGCTGCCGCTTTACAATCATTATTATAAATTAGAATTAAGGTTTATAGCTTACAATAAATATATAATAATAATAATAATAATAAGTATGTATTATTTATATTGTTGTTGTTGGTTTTTTGCCTTTTTTTCGTATTTTTTTTTTGTTTTAGAACATACCAAAAAATGATTAACAAAAATTAATTAAAAAAAATTATGTGTGTGTTGTGTGGCTGTTTAAAGCGCTCTCGTGATTTGGGTTTGTCTCGCTTGAATCATGAATCTAATATTTTTGTTTAACCATATCTACAATGTTGAGAAAAAGAGAAAAAGAGAGAGAGAAAGAGAGAGAAATATAGTGTGAAAAAAATGTCAAAATCATATTAAAATAATATTATTCAAAATTTTAGATCAATTTTTTTTTTTACAATTTTTGAATATTACAAAAAAAAAATTACAAAACAAAAAAAAATGGAAATAAAATGTGATATATAAATTTAAACTTAAGTATTTACAATACATTGAAATTTATTAATTCCCAACGAGTCGCCAATGCTTCAATGGGTATAAAAATAATGATGAGACGGGAAGTACTGGGAGGAGGGTTAACTTGATATATATATGATGCGTCAGCGTCAATAAAGCCTAATGAATTCTATATGATATTGTAAAGTTTATTAATGAATATAATATATAATATTATATATATCATATATAAGTTTCTAGGCAGTGATTGATAGTGCTACATATATTGTATTTATATATTTTATTGCTGAATTCTCTTAATTTTTTTTTATGGACGTTCTGATTTATTTTTTTTTTCTTTGTATTGGTTGGAGAGAGTGCTTTCGATATATTGCAGCCATTAATAATCGAATATGAAAAAAAAGGCTAAAAATTAACTCAAGGCTACAAAAAAAAAAAAAATTATTTCATCTGAAACTATGAAGTTTCTTAACTTCTTTGTTGTAACTCTCATCTTATAAATTCCTGCATGTGTGTGTGTGTGTCATGTGTGCATTTAATAACTGTGTGTTTTCAT
This sequence comes from Zaprionus obscuricornis, assembly GCA_037044475.1. Lineage (NCBI taxonomy): Eukaryota > Metazoa > Arthropoda > Insecta > Diptera > Drosophilidae > Zaprionus > Zaprionus obscuricornis. The sequence continues at coordinate 25,629 of JBAMBR010006918.1, forward strand.
TCATATTTCATGTTTGATTCTCACTGTGAAAATGAGTGTCTAAAAATATACGTTTAGGTCCTATAACAGTGCTAACATTTGCAATGTGGAATATATATGAGGAGAGCTTATTGTTAATTCCAAAATTGTATTTGTATTGTTTAGTTTCTTTATATATAATTACTTTCATGTGTAATTCTCTGTTCTCCCTGACATATATTTATAACAGAGAAATATTTCTTTTTTTTTTTTTGTTTTTTTCAATATTAAACTATCATTGAAATACATTCAAAATTTGATTACAATATTTTTAGTATATACTTTTTCTTATTTTCTTCTTTTGTTTTTTTTTTTGTTTTGTTTTTTAATATTTCTGCACAATTAACAACAAGAGTTCGATGGTCATAGACGCTTTGTTAAAGTTAACCTTGTTATTGTACTGCTTGTTTTTTTTTCTTTCTATTTTTTTTTACTTTGAGACTCAACACAAAAAGAAAAATTAAACAAAAAAAAAAAACCTCAATGTAACTAATTTCAATAACTTTCAATTATTTGGTTTACTGTTCACTGTACTGTGAGAGAGGGAGGAGTACAAATAACCAATCACCAAAGAAAAAGCTGTTTTGCCAACTGTTTATATACCTGGTGTGTATGTGGTCTGTTCTGTAGTGTTCAGTGACGTATTCTCATTGGCGGCCACTGGAGCTCCTGTAAATGGATTGACACCGACTGCAGAATTATAGCTTGGTGGTGGTGGCATGGCCATCGCTGGTTGACCGCCAGCTTGTTCACGTGGCTGTGTAGTAACCGGCGCACCTCCAGCACCCAGATTTACATCGTCAAGATCAACGTCCTCCTTAATGAAAATAAAAATGTATCAAGAAATATGAATAAAAAAAACAAAAAAAAAAATAAAATAAAAAAAAAATATATTCAAATTAAATTGAGTTGATCAACAATTCTATATGCATTATATTAATTATTAGTTATTATTAAGGCGATATTTGTTTGGAGAGTGGAATTTAAATTTGTATCCTTTTTTTTTTCATTTGTTTTTCTTCTGTTTAGCATTGGTTTAGTCAATGATTTATACAAGTGTGATTTTGATTGAAGCTGTTTACAAAAGCAAAAAAAAACTAGAATAATAAAGCTAAAGCTTTAGCTAGCTAGGCTGCAGGCAGCAAATTGCAATTATTATAAATTATAAATTATTAAAAACAACAATGACAACAAACAACAACTAAATACTACTTTATATCAGTATCAGTATCTGTGTGTGTCAGTGTGTATCAGTGTGTGTGTGTGTCAAAGTTAAATAGTGTAAGTAAGTTTTATTGTTAAATGTGATTTCAATTTACCCAGCAGACCACTTCAGTTCACCAAAAGAACACAAAAGTTTTATAGTGAGCGATAGACAGAGATAGGTAGATAGATAGATTGAGAGATAAAGAGCGAGCGCGAAGAGAGTAAGAGAGTTCGAGCACTGGCTGCTCTGCTTGCTTGCTTTTGCTTGCTTCTTCTTGTTTGTCATTTTCTTTTCTTTTCATTTCTTTTTCATTTTCTTATTTTTTTCCGCCTCTCAGTAGTGAGTGTGTGTGTGTGATTGTTGTTGTTGTTCTTGTACAAATAATTTTTGCAACTGATTCTTTTGATTGTTTAGTCAATTTTCTTAAAGAACGTCTAAAATTTTGATTTACACATTTTGATCGAGTGATTGATTGGTGGTTTTTTTTTTAGATTTTGTTTTGATTAGTTTTGTTTGATAGATTAAAATACATAAACACATACATACATACATATATATAGTGATAGTATACATAGGTAGTATATGCATATGTATAATACAATTTTTTAGTTATTTATTATATATAATATGGTTATAGCTTCAGCAACATCTGCCTGCCCCATCGAGATCATGCATAACTCGTGCCGGCATCATGTCCTAAATCAATACTTACAAGGCGTGGCTGTTGTCCTAGATGCGGTGGCAGATCGCTTGCCTCTCGATTGCCATCGGAGCGCTGCGCATTCACACATTCATTCATTTTTTTTAATTTTATTTTATTTTATTTTTTTTTGTTCGTCAAACATATATTACAAATCACACACATATATGTTCGTATCGTATCGAATCGATAAACGATTCGAATCGAACAAATATATATAGATATATACATTAATATATATATTGCGATATTGTTTTTATTTTTTAGTATGAGTAGAGCAGCGCGCGCGCGGAGCGATTTTGGTGTGTAAGGTAGAAGGTGGTGGATATGATGAGTAGTCGATCGAAAGGTTGTGGTTGGTATTTTTTTTTTTTTATTTAGAAAAAAAATAAACAAAAATAGAAAAAAAAGTAAATTTGTTGTTTTCTTCGTCACAATAATTCGACAATACATAATACAAAAAAAAAAAACAAAACAAAACAAAAATTTAAAAAAATATAAAATAAATAAAGAAATTTGATGATGATCGGAATTGAACGTAAAAGAGGCAATAATTAAAATCAACATAATCGCATTATGTACAAATGTGAGAGAGACGTAAAAAACAAGAAAAGCAATTGTGATCGATATTAAATCATAACTAAATAGAAGATATATTATGGCTCAACAGTTTTAATCTATATATTATATTTGCATAGTGTGATTTTTAACTAGTATATCGAAAATTATTCAATAAAATTCATTGATGATTTCGTATTTCAATTTTCTGTAAATCATTTTGTTGATTTATTTATTAAAAGACACTTTGAAGCATTTGATGATTTTCGTGGTGTATTTTAGTATTTAAAGAATATCAAAGAAATATATAATAGAATAAGAAGAAAGCAAAATTATATATTTGGCGTGCCAAAGATTTCCTTCTTTTTTTCTATACAATTGCAAGCGTCAATGACAATTTATTCATATAAAAAATTAATTATTGACTGATCTATCCTATAACAGCTATGTTATATAGTTATCAGATTTGTATAAAATTGAGCTGATATATATATGACGACCCTAAATTTATGTTTTGTTAGTTTCAGCAGGATAACTTAACAAACAAACAAGTTTTTCATACAATAATTAAATTTTCAATCGATTGTTTCTATAACAGCTTTACGATATAGTATTATTATCGGACTGTTTCTAAGTTATATATAGCTTATGACCAAGTTTCATTAATATAGCTTTTCAACTGAGAGACGGACAGACGTATTCGAAGTCATTTTATTGATGCTGATCTGTCACGTCTTGCAAATGTATAAGAATAAAATAAATGTGAGTGTTGGGGCAGAAAATGATCGAAATATTTGAGTTTGAGTGTGAGTGTATGTGTATGTGTGTGTATGTGTTAGTTGAATAGTGTTTACCTTTTGCCATTGTCAACAACATTTTCGCTTCTTTTGTAAAGAAAACACAAAACTCAAACTACATTTGAATACTTACCCCAACAACAAAAACTAAGGCAATTGATAATAGTGCAAAAACAGAGACTGACGATAATAATAATAATAATAATATATATTAGTCAGAAGTCAGTAGAAGGACTGTTTGTATAATAAGTTGTATATTAATAATATTAATAATGAATAATGAAATAAAAAAATGAAGCATGTTAAAAAAAAATGTTTTGCCAATTCAAGCACAGTTGCTAACAACGACAGACAAAAACACTTGAAAAAATAAAAACGAAAAGCAACTTAAAAGAAATGTTTAAAAAAAAAAAATTAATAGAAAATTTTTAAGTATTTATTTTGTAATAAATAATGTGTTAATTATTTAAGCAATTTTGCATAATGCCATTTAGTTAATTATATGCATATGATTTAGCCTACTTTAAACTACTTTTCACTAAAAAAAAAAACAAACAAATTTGTTGCCTCACAAAAATCATCAAAATTAGTCCAGAGCTTACATAGTGGAAAATGAAAAAACTATATGGATTTCTTTATATATATATATGTATATATATATATATAATAGATATTTACAAGCAGATTAGGCATAATTACGTGTATTCATGTGTGTGTGTGTTAACTAATTGCGATTCAATGAGATATATATATATATATTATATATGAAAGAGTGTGTTTGTGAGTGTGAAAGCATTTGCTTATTACTATTATCATATATATGTCCATATAGAAACGATTGTTTTTCTTGTTTTTTGTTGTCTTTTTCTTTTCTCTTATTTTTTCAAAAATCAAATCGGGAAGATTAGTAATTGGGTTTTTTTTTTGTAGAGGGGTCGGACGAGGAAAGTGTGGAGGTGGATTTTTGTGTTGTATTAAAAACTCAAAACAGAGTTATGTATCAGTATCAAATCATGCATCACTCACATTCAAATGTGAATACTGGTCATGTGACTCGTTCACCGGTGGCTTAAATTTGCCACAGCAGAAGTTGCAACAGCAGCAGCAGCAACAACAACAACAGCAACCCGTCAGTAATGTGCAACATATAACCAATGCCTAAAAAAAAAGATAGAAAATAAATTTTATTTTATCAATGGAATGAATAAAATGATAAATGTTGTGATATGAGTTCAATAAAGAATTCAATTGATTGACATACCTTAACCGCTGGCGATGTGACCACAAAGTAAGCATTGACATTCTCTTCACCAAATTGTTCAGCAATATAGAGACCCAATGAACCATAATTATCATAAATATTGCGTTTAGTTTGGTCACTCAATATCGAATGTGCTCGATTGACCTCCTTGAACTGTTGCCAAGTAGAACACAGAAAGAAAAAAAATATTATTATTATAAAATGAAATTTGGCAAAGAGTAAGAGAAAGAGTATAGAATATTTACCTTATCGGCAGCATCAGCATTATCTGGATTTTTGTCTGGATGGTATTTAAGTGCAAGTTTTCTATAAGTCTTCTTAATATCATCAGCTGTCGCTGTTTTAGGAAGTCCCAAGATTTCATATAGCGAATCGCCCGATGTGCTATAAATAATAATAATAATAATAATAAAAATATATTTCATATTTTAATTATTTTCTCATGTCAATTTACATTTATTTAATTTATAAAAATATGATTTATAATTGGCAAAGTAATTTGAATCGATCAATTGCACAGTTGACTGCCACTGCTGGCGCTGCTGCAACGTTGTGATCAACACGCCAACAGCTGTGGTTTGCCAATGTTCTCTCGTATTATTATTATTATTTTTGCTTTGCTTTTTTTTTTGTACTTTTTCTGTACACGTATACACAGTAAATATAGCTTCGCCTATATAGCCGCAGAATCATCTCTTCCCCCCCGTAAGCCCTTTTCCTATTGATACAGCCGGCAATATGGAGCGCTTAGTCATCACTCTGGTCATAGGCATAGACGGCGATTCGATGCGTTGGGCGTGTTGAAGTTTATTGTTTTGCCACTTTACAGCAACAGTAACATTAACATTCAAAGCCAACAGTTAAAGGTAATGCAACACGCGATTAAATACGTATAGTTGTATTATATGTACTATATACAACATTCTTGCGCTTGCCACAGCGACGTCATTGTATTGTATGAGCAAAGGGCGCCATGGGCGCGGTTTGCTTATTTCTCGGATGCGTAAGTGGCCTGACACTGTCGCAGTGGTAGCAGCAGCAGTAGCAGCAGCAACAACTTGGCATTGATGACACATACCACAAATGTAGAATCATATGCAGCTTGCAGCGCAGAAGCTGCCACATTCCGCCTACCGCCCACTGTTATAATTATATGCACTGTGCAAATCTTTGCTGCCCATTATTGACGTACAGTGCAAAAAAAAACTCAAGACAATTCTTAAAAGTAATGTAAGGTCGTTTATCGTCGTCGTTGTCGTTTGTTGTTGCCACTTTATGGTATATATAGCCGCCCATAAAGCCACGCCCAACAGATTAGAAGAATTAGTGTTAGATTATCACAATGGTTGCTTATAGTTCATATACTTTTTACTACTCATGTGCTGATTAAAGCTTTAAATTTCGATATAAGATTCGCATGTGCTGCCACGCTGCACATTAATGATGCTACAATTTGTGGCAAAATTAGGGTAACAATTTTTTTTTTTTTTTTTTTTGCCAACACAAACTGTTATGTGGCTGAAGGACAGGCAAAAAAAAAAATAATTGTTGACAATGTGCGATGAGTGAGTGTGCAGGAGAGAGAAAGAACAAGAAGTGGAAGTGGTGGAAAAGCAGAGCGACGCACATTTTAGCCACAAGGCCAAGGACATACAAGCAGCAGACGTAGCTAACAGAGTAGACATTGTGGGGCATACAGATTGGCTAGAATTGACAAATCGCACGCGCGATTACTCATACCACAAACTGTAATAAACAAAATTATACTATATGCATATAAAAAAAAAAAGAAAGAGAAATACTACAAATCTGTAGTACAACATTATCCATTCTTATCTCTACAAAAATGTGAGAGTGTGTGTGTGTGTGTGTGTGTGTTAGAGAGTTAATGAGCTTGTGTTTGTGTGGGAGAATTTTGTGACACACAATTCCAAATATTAGGTTGTTCAATTCGTTTATACTGCAAAAGTTGTTAAAGATAACATAAACACACACACACACACACACACATAGAGAAAAACACCGACATTCTTGCATAGATAATCTTTGCTGCTTTACATGTGTTTGTATTTGTGAGTGACCGCACTTGTTGTTATCACATATCATCAAGACCGACCGCTGGGTCTCTTGTGTAATATTTGTTGCACGGCAGCGGCCTTCAATATTTATTATATTATTTTATATTATAGAATGTCATCAACATCAATCGAATTCGTCATTTGATTTAATGTGAAAAGTTCTGAATGAACACAAACCAAATGCAAAGTTGAAAAAAAAAAACGCAGACACACACACACACACACACATACATGAGAATTTGAAGAACAGCTGCATCTGTCTCTGCCCCCGCCCCTTGTTGATTTTGCTACTTTTTTCACCCTTGATCTCATTGCATTTAATATCTTTTGGTAAGGAACTGTGGTCTCAGCCATTGCCTACGTTTTTTCAGCTGCTGCTGCTGCTGATTCTGCTACTACTGCTACTGTTGTTGCTGGCGCGTGGAAAATCAATTGAACGTTGGCTGCGCTGCCACTGTTGTTGGCAATGCGCATCTGCCATCAGCACAGTGTTTGTGTGTGTATGTGTGCGCAGAAAAAAAAAGGAATATGAAAAAGCATTGCAATTTTTTGTACTTACGACAATTTTCTTTTATCCATGCCACCGCCGCTCATTTTTCTGTTTGCTGATGTTGCTGTGGTTTCTGCGTGTCTCTTTAATGTCGATGGGACGATTTATAGTTACCAATTAATAATAAATATTAGCTTATTCACGCACTCACACACTCGTCTGGAAACAACACATTTGTTATATTTGTCACGAAATTGTAAATGACTACGGCTACTATATTGTTATCGATTGTTCTAATTAGTGATGTGAACGTGACGTGTTTAGGCGCAGCTCAATCACGGTAGCAATGCACAATAATCGATACAATTTCCACTCATGTTAACTAGTTCTAATTATCGATAAGTAATTACTGTTGCAGAGCTGTTATTAATAAAGAAAACATAACAAATAAAACTCTTTTATTTATTGTTGTAGTTTTATATTTATATTATTAATTTGTTAAATAAATAAATAAATAATATGAAATGAACCTGTGACATTTGTCATCAGTAATCGATAAATTTATAGCATAAAGTGTGACCATTGACAAGAAATTCCAATTAGAATATGCCGCTCTCTGTTCAGTGTCGATTTGGCGGTTGAAATTGTCGGTTGTACGAACAGTGTAAGTGTAAAAACAGCGAGTGTAAGTTTTTTTTTTCAAAGTCTATTTGGAAACAATTGCAACTGTTACACATTTGAATTTTTGACCGAAAAAGAAATCAAAATAGCAAACGCAAGCTATGTTTCTATAATTGAACGAAATTTCATCAACTCTCGCGTATAACGCGAATATTTAAAGCTTCTGCACACCTCCTCGCATGCTAAACATTTGCAATTGTTGGCGGCCCGTTATTAGCAACAGGTGTCAGAGAGACACGAATATACATTTTTTGATCGCGTTGACTGAGTGTGTGAAAATGATGTGTAATAGTGCAAAAAAGAATAATTAATAGGCGACGAAATTATATTTTGTTTCTGTAAGAAAAAGAATTTATTAAAATCTATGTCAAAAATGTGGCATTTATAAATTATGGCACATGGCTCGCTCGCTTTTTTAATTCATTAATGCAAAAAATTGCAAATAAATAAAATGTATGCATAAATTAACAAAAAATGAAAAAATTTTTAAAAATTAAAAAAAGATTAAAAAAAAATTTTAAAAAATTATAAAAAATAAATAAAAATAAAAGATAACATATCTAGTTTTCGCTTGTACCGTTCAATTTTTTTTTCTTCAAATTTTATGTGTGCGCTTGTTGCGTGAATTTTTTGTTAAAATCGCTAACGTTTTGCCATTGTCACTGAACGTGACAAATTTTTGTAAGTACAATTACAACAACAATAGAAACAGCAAAAAAAAAAAAAAAAAAAAAAAATTAACAACAAATATTTATATACACATACTTATGCAGGCTTAGATTTATTTAATGTGCATAAGATAATGCGAAAAAGTTTACGATATTAGAATTTAGGAGACTTATTTCATTTTATGGCACATTTGCAACATCAAATTGAGTTCCGCGTGGATCATTATGTGCCAATTTTCCAAGTATGTGTATGTGTATGCCTGTGTGTGTGTGTGTGTGGGTGTGAGAGAGAGAGAGAGAGAATGGGATACAATATGGTTGACTGGACTTTTGGGTATAATTAGTAAATTGTCTAAAAATCTATCTATCGACACATATGCATACACACTCTCTCTCTCTCTCTCTCTCTCACTCTCTCTCTCTTTGCTTGATACACGCGCAGTGTATTTGCTTATAAGCATCCATAAATCCAATTAGTAGATGCGTGCAAATGAAGCGACGCGTTGGCGTCTATGCTAGCACAGCACTGCGTCACAATTATTTACCGTTACGCATATATTCCATACCTACGATGCGTCGCAGCAGCAGCAGCAGCAGCAGTAGCCACCCACGAAGTTTGATTGGTTAATGCAAATTATGTATGGATTACAACAACAACATTATTATTATTCTGTTCTCTGTGGATTTTTTAATAAATTGTGTATGCAACGAAAAAATAAATTGATAAGTGCCATAAATAAATTACCAAGAATAACAACAAGAACAACAACGACGATTACAACAGCAGCCAGCTGCTGAATGTAAAAATAAAATAAACGTATACCGCCAGCACCACTGCACCCGCCTTCGTCTTCGCCTCATCCCCCGCCTCCGCCTATGACACTGACACAAACAATGCAAATTCAATGCAATCGTAATGCAATACAAAAAATTTGCTGTCGCTTATTATTTTTTTTTTTTGCTTCCACAATTTAAATAAATTTTTATGCGAGCGCCAAAAACTCTCAAAAAAAAAAATGAGTCAGTCAGTTTTTTTGATGTCAGGCGCGTGGCGTCGCATGCCAGCGCGTATTTTGCCAGCTGCGGCAGCGACGATCGCGTTCGCAGCAACGGCAGCGTTGACAGCGACAGCAGCGCAAAGCCAGCATCGCGATCATTCTGCATTACACGTACATATGCATATATGTATGTATGTATGTATGTATGTATGTATGTATGTATCATGTCAAGTCTCCAAAAACAAATCACATTTTAGTGGAGGGGGTGGGATCTATGCTAGTGTAGAGTGGAAGGTCGTCGGCATTCAACTTGTTCTTTTGCATTTGTTTTGTTGTCTCTCTTCTATGCATATATGCACATATGTATGTGTGTATGTATGTGCATATGTAGCTGTAAATGTTGTCAATTCAAAAGCAAAGATAAATGCATTTTGCTCAGTCGCGTTGCGCTGCGTCGCTGCTGTTGTTGCTGTTGCTGCTTCTGTTACTGACCATACACAACAGTATAACGGCATATTGACAGCATTTTGCGCTGTTGCTTTTGCAAGCTTTTTTTTGCGAATATGAATAATGGCCAATGGCAATTGGCCAAAGCAGCAGCGCAAAAGCAACTAGACAAAAACAAAAAAGAAAAAAAAGAAAAACAGAAACATAAACAGATCCCGTTTAATACTAGTTGTCATGGATAACAGGTAAAAATGATTGTTAAGCTTGCACGACTGCCAGATACGCTGCATAAATTATATTTTATGCTTCATAATGTTCAACAGTTGCTGCTGATTATCTCTCTATCATATCAGTTACTAAGCGCTCACTTTATACACACATCACGTTTAATTGCTTTAATTATATTTCTCTCTTTTTTTTTGGCAATTTGCGAAACGCATTGTAAATTGTCAGCGATAAGCGGCTAAAAGAAAACTTAAGGGAATTTATACTTATCTTGCTAAAATTTAAATTTAAATAATTAAAATTACACACACATACACACAGTCACAGAGTTGGCGAATGCTCACATACATATGGCTAATAACGTTGATTAACGAATGTGGGCCAAGAGATTATGCAGATTAAGTGCCATGCAGACGTTGTTATACTCTCTGTATATATGTTTTGCATGTGAGTCTGTGAGTGTGCTCGGAATAAAAATTGCTCGAAAATTACCCGCAAATCCCTTGAACTATGCATATATACATATATAGAGGGACTAACCCGTAGTTTGCATACATATGTATGTATATGCAGCTGCCACATTGCCAACATGCGAAGGTAATTAAATTCTTTTAGTGTACATTCTTGATGGCTTTTCAATCAGTCAACTAAACACTAACACAGCACTCAACGTCCGACGTCCGACGTCCAATTGCCCCTCGCTCGAAGCTCTATACACGACGCGCAAAACGCCCAACTCCAGCGCAGAGTCTTTGTCTTATCAGTGGCAAAATGCAAAACAAAACAAAACAAAAACAAAAAAAAACACGTAAACCCGGACACCACAAGCTCCATTGCTCCACTATCCACACCCCCCTACACTGCCATACTTGTGGTCGACTGCTACTGTATATGCTCATGCCTCTATATGTATCTGTATGTGTGTGTGTGTGTGTGTGTGTGTGTGTGTGAGTCTTTCTCTATGTGTGGTTAAAATATTTGCAAATGTAGTTAGACCTCAACTTGACATATGTTACACAGTGTCGAGTGTAGAGTGCGCTTGCCATCGCTGCTTACCGCTTATCACAACAGTCGCTGCCTTTAACACTCACATACACGAACTGTCGCACAGTCACCAACAGCAGTATGATGACGACAGCAATGTATAAATATGCCTTACCCAGTGGCACAAATTCAATTCTTGGGCTTGGTGATTGCTGCTTGGTTCTATAGCAGGTACAAAAAAAAAAGTCTGCAGACAGGCTGCCAAAATGGCAGCTCATAAAAACATTGACGATGGAAATTAACATAGACATAAACGCAGAGTAATGACTTAATGATACTCTAACTTTGTATTATGACTGCTAAAAGTATACGAACACTTGAGCTTAAATGGAAATAATTGAAATTTCCATGCAACTTGAAGACTTTCATGCATAAAAATTGCTGCAGCTAATTCTAGCAGCTCTGTCAGATCGTATTACTATAACATATAGCTGCTATAGTGTATAAAATATTTGTATTTATTTTTGGTTTCATTTTCAATGTTATTTTTTTAATTTGAAATCAACGCATTTTGCTCATTAACATATCAAACGGCATGGAAAAGAAAAGAAATCGAGAGAAAAGCGAGAAAAAGAAAAAAAAATTAAATGAAATGATAAGAAAGAAATGAAAAGAAATTGTTACAATTTAATTTCATGTTGCGACCAAATTGTGCAAGTTTGAGCGTGTGTAATTGCCATATTTAATGCTATGCTAGGCAAAGTCCGCTGCCTAATGGACAACCTACTGCTTGCTACCTCCACTTGCCTCACTCCCCCTACGCATACAACACACACCAAAAAAAAAAAAAAACAATAGTCAAAAAGCTTCAATTACAAGAAGTTTTGGCTGCGCTTGAAGTGGCAACACTGCGGTTGCGGCTGCTGCTGCTACTGCTGTGGCGCCACCTACAAGGCACAAGGCTCCATTGACTCGTCATGCTGTGTGGCTGCTTGTAGTATTTTATGGTTTTTGCCATTTAATGCCTGGAAACTGAGATTGACTATGTGACGCGACGACCTGCAAGTAATACGAGTAGGCGAACCAAAAACTGCCAACTTTAAAGACACTGTGTGTGGCAAGAACAACAGTCTTAATTATGAGCAAACTTTATGCAGTCTACATTAAGGCGCATGAAAATAGCGTAAAACTTTGGCGCTGATAACAGCTTATCAGTTGAAATCATGAGCATGAAAATTTTGTTTGCTTAACAATCAAAAATAACAAAAATTTATAGTTGACAGTCATAAATATAAAGTTAATCATCAGTTTTACTCGGTCATCCGGTAACGTCAATTATTGGCCTTGCAGAAAAGTTAGTTTCTCGTACTATTAGTTTTACACATGGCAAAAAAAAACTAGAAATAGAAAAACTAGAAATAGAAAAAGTAGTAGAAGAAGATAAAGATAAAGTCAAGTGAAGTGAACTTAAAATGCAATTTTTGCTTTAGACTGACTTTCAAGTGACACGCACGCACACTGCTTTTTGGAGGCGTTTAGGGTGTGGCACAGCATCTGACTAGCGTAGCATAGTCGCCATGACATTGGCCAAGCTGCTTGCAAGAATATGTCAAGAGAACATATTTCTTCTTTTTTTTTTGTCTTTCAGTAAAAGGAATTTCTTTATACTATCAAATATATTAAAATAAAACAAAAGAAAAGAAAAGAAAAAAAAACACAAGCTGCGGGATTTTGTCTTTGCGAGCTCAATGCAATTTATGAATTGTTAGCGTAACATTAGCTTACGCTTTCAGCTTAAAGTTATGCGAGTTCTCTCTCTCTCTCTCTCTCTCTTGAACTTAAAGTATTTTGAATATATATGTATATAAAAAAAAGACATAAGAAACTTGAAGAAGAAACTTTTGGCACAAGTCATTTCCGTATGTAAGCCAGAAAAAGCAATGTACTTGGCTAATAAACAGACTCTGACAGACTCAGCTAGGCAATGTTGCAAAGCACACAATCTCTCAGCACGTGCCACGAGAACTTTGAGTTAACGCCTTTAAAATTGATTTTGAAGTAATGAATGAGTCGAACGCCTGATGCGCATCAATACTGACACTTGCCACTTGCCACTTTCCACTTGCCACTTGCCAGTTGCCAGTTGCCAGACTCACTCGTGCCATGACTAATGACACTTTTTTTTTTTTTTTTTTTGTTCTTTTCTCATTCCGTTACTTTAATTGAAAAAACACTTTTTATTATTATCTTCCATCAGCTACAAGAATGAAATGTAATATGCGCCACGTCCAAATGGCGTTTTACTTTGCGTTTCCAAGAAATAAATACCAGCTCCATTTTCACCCATACGCAAGGAAGTCCAGCGACAATTCTTGGCGCTCATTTTCATGCACAGAATTGCATTTGGCACTAATAAAATCATTGGATGTTGACCACATTTCTATGGCTAATTCAAGCAAATCTTGCTGGTGCTGTGGCTGCACAAGTGCAACAACAGCTGAATGAGCAAGTGCAGCATATTACAGCCTTGGATCCTACAGGAGATGCAGCAGCTGCAGTAGCAATTGAATCGCGTCTAACAGCTGCAGCTGCGCATTTTGTAGAAGTTATACACACCAATGGCAACGCTTTGGGCAACATGTCAGCTATGGGCGATATAGACTATTATCCCAATGGTGGACAGCAACAGCCTGGCTGTGAAAACACTGCCAATGTCAATGCCAATGCCTGTGCACAGGAGCGTGCACTTGAATTAGCCATAGAAATGTGGTCAACATCCAATGATTTTATTAGTGCCAAATGCAATTCTGTGCATGAAATGAGCGCCAAGAATTGTCGCTGGACTTCCTTGCGTATGGGTGAACGTGGAGCTGGTATTTATTTCTTGGAAACGCAAAGTAAAACGCCATTTGGACGTGGCGCATATTACATTTCATTCTTGTAGCTGATGGAAGATAATAATAAAAAGTGTTTTTTCAATTAAAGTAACGGAATGAGAAAAGAACAAAAAAAAAAAAAAAAAAAAGTGTCATTAGTCATGGCACGAGTGAGTCTGGCAAGTGGAAAGTGGCAAGTGGCAAGTGGAAAATGGCAAGTGTCAGTATTGATGCGCATCAGGCGTTCGACTCATTCATTACTTCAAAATCAATTTTAAAGGCGTTAACTCAAAGTTTTCGTGGCACGTGCTGAGAGATTGTGTGCTTTGCAACATTGCCTAGCTGAGTCTGTCAGAGTCTGTTTATTAGCCAAGTACATTGCTTTTTCTGGCTTACATACGGAAATGACTTGTGCCAAAAGTTTCTTCTTCAAGTTTCTTATGTCTTTTTTTTATATATATATTCAAAATACTTTAAGTTCAAGAGAGAGAGAGAACTCGCATAACTTTAAGCTGAAAGCGTAAGCTAATGTTACGCTAACAATTCATAAATTGCATTGAGCTCGCAAAGACTAAATCCCGCAGCTTGTGTTTTTTTTTCTTTTCTTTTCTTTTGTTTTATTTTAATATATTTGATATTATAAAGAAATTCCTTTTACTGAAAGAAAAAAAAAAAAAAAATAAATATGTTCTCTTGACATATTCTTGCAAGCAGCTTGGCCAATGTCATGGCGACTATGCTACGCTAGTCAGATGCTGTGCCACACCCTAAACGCCTTCAAAAAGCAGTGTGCGTGCGTGTCACTTGAAAGTCAGGCTAAAGCAAAAATTGCATTTTAAGTTCACTTCACTTGACTTTATCTTTATCTTTATCTTTATCTTCTTCTACTACTTTTTCTATTTCTAGTTTTTCTATTTCTAGTTTTTCTATTTCTATTTCTATTTTTTGCCATGTGTAAAACTAATAGTACGAGAAACTAACTTTTCTGCAAGGCCAATAATTGACGTTACCGGATGACCGAGTAAAACTGATGATTAACTTTATATTTATGACTGTCAACTATAAATTTTTGTTATTTTTGATTGTTAAGCAAACAAAATTTTCATGCTCATGATTTCAACTGATAAGCTGTTATCAGCGCCAAAGTTTTACGCTATTTTCATGCGCCTTAATGTAGACTGCATAAAGTTTGCTCATAATTAAGACTGTTGTTCTTGCCACACAGTGTCTTTAAAGTTGGTAGTTTTTGTTTCGCCTACTCGTATTACTTGCAGGTCGTCGCGTCACATAGTCAATCTCAGTTTCCAGGCATTAAATGGCAAAAACCATAAAATACTACAAGCAGCCACACAGCATGACGAGTCAATGGAGCCTTGTGCCTTGTAGGTGGCGCCACAGCAGTAGCAGCAGCAGCCGCAACCGCAGTGTTGCCACTTCAAGCGCAGCCAAAACTTCTTGTAATTGAAGCTTTTTGCCTATTGTTTTTTTTTTTTTTTTTTTTTTTTTGGTGTGTGTTGTATGCGTAGGGGGGGTGAGGCAAGTGGAGGTAGCAAGCAGTAGGTTGTCCATTAGGCAGCGGCCTTTGCCTAGCATAGAATTAAATATGGCAATTACACACGCTCAAACTTGCACAATTTGGTCGCAACATGAAATTAAATTGTAACAATTTCTTTTCATTTCTTTCTTATCATTTCATTTAATTTTTCTCTTGCTTTTCTCTCGATTTCTTTTCTTTTCCATGCCGTTTGATATGTTAATGAGCAAAATGCGTTGATTTCAAATTAAAAAAATAACATTGAAAATGAAACCAAAAATAAATACGAATATTTTATACACTATAGCAGCTATATGTTATAGTAATACGATCTGACAGAGCTGCTAGAATTAGCTGCAGCAACTTTTATGCATGAAAGTCTTCAAGTTGCATGGAAATTTCAATTATTTCAATTTAAGCTCAAGTGTTCGTATACTTTTAGCAGTCATAATACAAAGTTAGAGTATCATTAAGTCATTACTCTGCGTTTATGTCTATTTTAATTTCCATCGTCAATGTTTTTATGAGCTGCCATTTTGGCAGCCTGTCTGCAGACTTTTTTTTTTTTTTTTTTTTTTTTTTTACCTGCTATAGAACCAAGCAGCAATCACCAAGCCCAAGAATTGAATTTGTGCCACTGGGTAAGGCATATTTATACATTGCTGTCGTCATCATACTGCTGTTGGTGACTGTGCGACAGTTCGTGTATGTGAGTGTTAAAGGCAGCGACTGTTGTGATAAGCGGTAAACAGCGATGGCAAGCGCACTCTACACTCGACACTGTGTAACATATGTCAAGTTGAGGTCTAACTACATTTGCAAATATTTTAACCACACATAGAGAAAGACACACACACACACACACACACATACACATACATATAGAGGCATGAGCATATACAGTAGCAGTCGACCACAAGTATGGCAGTGTAGGGGGGTGTGGATAGTGGAGCAATGGAGCTTGTGGTGTCCGGGTTTACGTGTTTTTTTTTGTTTTTGTTTTGTTTTGTTTTGCATTTTGCCACTGATAAGACAAAGACTCTGCGCTGGAGTTGGGCGTTTTGCGCGTCGTGTATAGAGCTTCGAGCGAGGGGCAATTGGACGTCGGACGTCGGACGTTGAGTGCTGTGTTAGTGTTTAGTTGACTGATTGAAAAGCCATCAAGAATGTACACTAAAAGAATTTAATTACCTTCGCATGTTGGCAATGTGGCAGCTGCATATACATACATATGTATGCAAACTACGGGTTAGTCCCTCTATATATGTATATATGCATAGTTCAAGGGATTTGCGGGTAATTTTCGAGCAATTTTTATTCCGAGCACACTCACAGACTCACATGCAAAACATATATACAGAGAGTATAACAACGTCTGCATGGCACTTAATCTGCATAATCTCTTGGCCCACATTCGTTAATCAACGTTATTAGCCATATGTATGTGAGCATTCGCCAACTCTGTGACTGTGTGTATGTGTGTGTAATTTTAATTATTTAAATTTAAATTTTAGCAAGATAAGTATAAATTCCCTTAAGTTTTCTTTTAGCCGCTTATCGCTGACAATTTACAATGCGTTTCGCAAATTGCCAAAAAAAAAGAGAGAAATATAATTAAAGCAATTAAACGTGATGTGTGTATAAAGTGAGCGCTTAGTAACTGATATGATAGAGAGATAATCAGCAGCAACTGTTGAACATTATGAAGCATAAAATATAATTTATGCAGCGTATCTGGCAGTCGTGCAAGCTTAACAATCATTTTTACCTGTTATCCATGACAACTAGTATTAAACGGGATCTGTTTATGTTTCTGTTTTTCTTTTTTTTCTTTTTTGTTTTTGTCTAGTTGCTTTTGCGCTGCTGCTTTGGCCAATTGCCATTGGCCATTATTCATATTCGCAAAAAAAAGCTTACAAAAGCAACAGCGCAAAATGCTGTCAATATGCCGTTATACTGTTGAGTATGGTCAGTAACAGAAGCAGCAACAGCAGCAGCAGCGACGCGACGCAACGCAACGCGACTGAGCAAAATGCATTTATCTTTGCTTTTGAATTGACAACATTTACAGCTACATATGCACACATACATGCACACATACATATGTGCATATATGCATAGAAGAGAGACAACAAAACAAATGCAAAAGAACAAGTTGAATGCCGACGACCTTCCACTCTACACTAGCATAGATCCCACCCCCTCCACTAAAATGTGATTTGTTTTTGGAGACTTGACATAATACATACATACATACATACATGCATACATACATATATGCATATGTACGTGTAATGCAGAATGATCGCGATGCTGGCTTTGCGCTGCTGTCGCTGTCAACGCTGCCGTTGCTGCCAACGCGATCGTCGCTGCCGCAGCTGGCAAAATACGCGCTGGCATGCGACGCCACGCGCCTGACATCAAAAAAAAACTGACTGACTCATATTTTTTTTGAGAGTTTTTGGCGCTCGCATAAAAATTTATTTAAATTGTGGAAGCAAAAAAAAAAAATAAGCGACAGCAAATTTTTTGTATTGCATTACGATTGCATTGAATTTGCATTGTTTGTGTTAGTGTCATAGGCGGAGGCGAAGGCGAAGGAGGGTGCAGTGGTGCTGGCGATATACGTTTATTTTATTTTTACATTCAGCAGCTGGCTGCTGTTGTAATCGTCGTTGTTGTTGTTGTTGTTGTTGTTGTTGTTCTTGGTAATTTATTTATGGCACTTATCAATTTATTTTTTCGTTGCATACACAATTTATTAAAAAATCCACAGAGAACAGAATAATAATAATGTTGTTATTGTTGTTGTTGTAATCCATACATAATTTGCATTAACCAATCAAACTTCGTGGGTGGCTACTGCTGCTGCTGCTGCTGCGACGCATCGTAGGTATCGAATATATGCGTAACGGTAAATAATTGTGACGCAGAGCTGTGCTAGTATAGACGCCAACGCGTCGCTTCATTTGCACGCATCTACTAATTGGATTTATGGATGCTTATAAGCAAATACACTGCGCGTGTATCAAGCAAAGAGAGAGAGAGAGTGAGAGAGAGAGAGAGAGAGTGTGTATGCATATGTGTCGATAGATAGATTTTTAGACAATTTACTAATTATACCCAAAAGTCCAGTCAACCATATTGTATCCCACTCTCTCTCTCTCTCTCTCACACCCACACACACACACAGGCATACACATACACATACTTGGAAAATTGGCACATAATGATCCACGCGGAACTCAATTTGATGTTGCAAATGTGCCATAAAATGAAATAAGTCTCCTAAATTCTAATATCGTAAACTTTTTCGCATTATCTTATGCACATTAAATAAATCTAAGCCTGCATAAGTATGTGTATATAAATATTTGTTGTTAATTTTTTTTTTTTTTGCTGTTGCTATTGTTGTTGTAATTGTACTTACAAAAATTTGTCACGTTCAGTGACAATGGCAAAACGTTAGCGATTTTAACAAAAAATTCACGCAACAAGCGCACACATAAAATTTGAAGAAAAAAAATTTGAACGGTACAAGCGAAAACTAGATATGTTATCTTTAATTTATATTTATTTTTTATAATTTTTTTATAATTTTTTAAAAATTTTTTTATAATCTTTCTTTAATTTTTAAAATTTTTTTTATTATTTGTTAATTTATGCATACATTTTATTTATTTGCAATTTTTTGCATTAATGAATTAAAAAGCGAGCGAGCCATGTGCCATAATTTATTAATGCCACATTTTTGACATAGATTTTAATAAATTCTTTTTCTCACAGAACCAAAATATAAATTCGTCGCCTATTAATTATTCTTTTTTGCACTATTACACATCATTTTCACACACTCAGTCAACGCGATCAAAAAATGTAAAAACACATATATTCGTGTCTCTCTGACACCTGTTGCTAATAACGGGCCGCCAACAATTGCAAATGTTTAGCATGCGAGGAGGTGTGCAGAAGCTTTAAATATTCGCGTTATACGCGAGAGTTGATGAAATTTCGTTCAATTATAGAAACATAGCTTGCGTTTGCTATTTTGATTTCTTTTTCGGTCAAAAATTCAAATGTGTAACAGTTGCAATTGTTTCCAAATAGACTTTGAAAAAAAAAACTTACACTCGCTGTTTTTACACTTACACTGTTCGTACAACCGACAATTTCAACCGCCAAATCGACACTGAACAGAGAGCGGCATATTCTAATTGGAATTTCTTGTCAATGGTCACACTTTATGCTATAAATTTATCGATTACTGATGACAAATGTCACAGGTTCATTTCATAATATTTATTTATTTATTTAACAAATTAATAATATAAATATAAAACTACAACAATAAATAAAAGAGTTTTATTTTTATGTTTTCTTTATTAATAACAGCTCTGCAACAGTAATTACTTATCGATAATTAGAACTAGTTAACATGAGTGGAAATTGTATCGATTATTGTGCATTGCTACCGTGATTGAGCTGCGCCTAAACACGTCACGTTCACATCACTAATTAGAACAATCGATAACAATATAGTAGCCGTAGTCATTTACAATTTCGTGACAAATATAACAAATGTGTTGTTTCCAGACGAGTGTGTGAGTGCGTGAATAAGCTAATATTTATTATTAATTGGTAACTATAAATCGTCCCATCGACATTAAAGAGACACGCAGAAACCACAGCAACATCAGCAAACAGAAAAATGAGCGGCGGTGGCATGGATAAAAGAAAATTGTCGTAAGTACAAAAAATTGCAATGCTTTTTCATATTCCTTTTTTTTTCTGCGCACACATACACACACAAACACTGTGCTGATGGCAGATGCGCATTGCCAACAACAGTGGCAGCGCAGCCAACGTTCAATTGATTTTCCACGCGCCAGCAACAACAGTAGCAGTAGTAGCAGAACCAGCAGCAGCAGCAGCTGAAAAAACGTAGGCAATGGCTGAGACCACAGTTCCTTACCAAAAGATATTAAATGCAATGAGATCAAGGGTGAAAAAAAGTATCAAAATCAACAAGGGGCGGGGGCAGAGACAGATGCAGCTGGTCTTCAAATTCTCATGTATGTGTGTGTGTGTGTGTGTGTCTGCGTTTTTTTTTTTCAACTTTGCATTTGGTTTGTGTTCATTCAGAACTTTTCACATTAAATCAAATGACGAATTCGATTGATGTTGATGACATTCAATAATATAAAATAATATAATATAGTAAATATTGAAGGCCGCTGCCGTGCAACAAATATTACACAAGAGACCCAGCGGTCGGTCTTGATGATATGTGATAACAACAAGTGCGGTCACTCACAAATACAAACACATGTAAAGCAGCAAAGATTATCTATGCAAGAATGTCGGTGTTTTTCTCTCTATGTGTGTGTGTGTGTGTGTTTATGTTATCTTTAACAACTTTTGCAGTATAAACGATTGAACAACCTAATATTTGGAATTGTGTGTCACAAAATTCTCCCACACAAACACAAGCTCATTAACTCTCTAACACACACACACACACACACTCTCACATTTTTGTAGAGATAAGAATGGATAATGTTGTACTACAGATTTGTAGTATTTCTCTTTTTTTTTTGTATATGCATATAGTATAATTTTGTTTATTACAGTTTGTGGTATGAGTAATCGCGCGTGCGATTTGTCAATTCTAGCCAATCTGTATGCCCCACAATGTCTACTCTGTTAGCTACGTCTGCTGCTTGTATGTCCTTGGCCTTGTGGCTAAAATGTGCGTCGCTCTGCTTTTCCACCACTTCCACTTCTTGTTCTTTCTCTCTCTCTCTCCTGCACACTCACTCATCGCACATTGTCAACAATTTTTTTTTTTTTGTTGCCTGTCCTTCAGCCACATAACAGTTTGTGTTGGCAAAAAAAAAAAAAATAAAAAAAAATTGTTACCCTAATTTTGCCACAAATTGTAGCATCATTAATGTGCAGCGTGGCAGCACATGCGAATCTTATATCGAAATTTAAAGCTTTAATCAGCACATGAGTAGTAAAAAGTATATGAACTATAAGCAACCATTGTGATAATCTAACACTAATTCTTCTAATCTGTTGGGCGTGGCTTTATGGGCGGCTATATATACCATAAAGTGGCAACAACAAACGACAACGACGACGATAAACGACCTTACATTACTTTTAAGAATTGTCTTGAGTTTTTTTTTGCACTGTACGTCAATAATGGGCAGCAAAGATTGCAGAGTGCATATAATTATTACAGTGGGCGGTAGGCGGAATGTGGCAGCTTCTGCGCTGCAAGCTGCATATGATTCTACATTTGTGGTATGTGTCATCAATGCCAAGTTGTTGCTGCTGCTACTGCTGCTGCTACCACTGCGACAGTGTCAGGCCACTTACGCATCCGAGAAATAAGCAAACCGCGCCCATGGCGCCCTTTGCTCATACAATACAATGACGTCGCTGTGGCAAGCGCAAGAATGTTGTATATAGTACATATAATACAACTATACGTATTTAATCGCGTGTTGCATTACCTTTAACTGTTGGCTTTGAATGTTAATGTTACTGTTGCTGTAAAGTGGCAAAACAATAAACTTTAACACGCCCAACGCATCGAATCGCCGTCTATGCCTATGACCAGTGATGACTAAGCGCTCCATATTGCCGGCTGTATCAATAGGAAAAGGGCTTACGGGGGGAAGAGATGATTCTGCGGCTATATAAGCGAAGCTATATTTACTGTGTATACGTGTACAGAAAAAGTACAAAAAAAAAAGCAAAGCAAAAATAATAATAATAATACGAGAGAACATTGGCAAACCACAGCTGTTGGCGTGTTGATCACAACGTTGCAGCAGCGCCAGCAGTGGCAGTCAACTGTGCAATTGATCGATTCAAATTACTTTGCCAATTATAAATCATATTTTTATAAATTAAATAAATGTAAATTGACATGAGAAAATAATTAAAATATGAAATATATTTTTATTATTATTATTATTTATAGCACATCGGGCGATTCGCTATATGAGATCTTGGGACTTCCTAAAACAGCGACAGCTGATGATATTAAGAAGACTTATAGAAAACTTGCACTTAAATACCATCCAGACAAAAATCCAGATAATGCTGATGCTGCCGATAAGGTAAATATTCTATACTCTTTCTCTCACTCTTTGCCAAATTTCATTTCATAATAATAATATTTTTTTTCTTTCTGTGTTCTACTTGGCAACAGTTCAAAGAGGTCAATCGAGCACATTCGATATTGAGTGACCAAACTAAACGCAATATTTATGATAATTATGGTTCATTGGGTCTCTATATTGCTGAACAATTTGGTGAAGAGAATGTCAATGCTTACTTTGTGGTCACATCGCCAGCGGTTAAGGTATGTCAATCAATTGAATTCTTAATTGAACTCATATCACAACATTTATCATTATTCTCATTCCATTGATAAAATAAAATTTATTTTCTATCTTTTTTTTTTTTAGGCATTGGTTATATGTTGCACATTACTGACGGGTTGCTGTTGTTGTTGTTGCTGCTGCTGCTGTTGCAACTTCTGCTGTGGCAAATTTAAGCCACCGGTGAACGAGTCACATGACCAGTATTCACATTTGAATGTGAGTGATGCATGATTTGATACTGATACATAACTCTGTTTTGAGTTTTTAATACAACACCAAAATCCACCTCCACACTTTCCTCGTCCGACCCCTCTACAAAAAAAAAAACCCAATTACTAATCTTCCCGATTTGATTTTTGAAAAAATAAGAGAAAAGAAAAAGACAACAAAAAACAAGAAAAACAATCGTTTCTATATGGACATATATATGATAATAGTAATAAGCAAATGCTTTCACACTCACACACACACTCTTTCATATATAATATATATATATATATATATCTCATTGAATCACAATTAGTTAACACACACACACATGAATACACGTAATTATGCCTAATCTGCTTGTAAATATCTATTATATATATATATACATATATATATATATATAAAGAAATCCATATAGTTTTTTCATTTTCCACTATGTAAGCTCTGGACTAATTTTGATGATTTTTGTGAGGCAACAAATTTGTTTGTTTTTTTTTTAGTGAAAAGTAGTTTAAAGTAGGCTAAATCATATGCATATAATTAACTAAATGGCATTATGCAAAATTGCTTAAATAATTAACACATTATTTATTACAAAATAAATACTTAAAAATTTTCTATTAATTTTTTTTTTTTTTTAACATTTATTTTAAGTTGCTTTTCGTTTTTATTTTTTCAAGTGTTTTTGTCTGTCGTTGTTAGCAACTGTGCTTGAATTGGCAAAACATTTTTTTTTAACATGCTTCATTTTTTTATTTTATTATTCATTATTAATATTATTAATATACTACTTATTATTATACAAACAGTCCTTCTACTGACTTCTGACTAATATATATTATTATTATTATTATTATCGTCAGTCTCTGTTTTTGCACTATTATCAATTGCCTTAGTTTTTGTTGTTGGGGTAAGTATTCAAATGTAGTTTGAGTTTTGTGTTTTCTTTACAAAAGAAGCGAAAATGTTGTTCACAATGGCAAAAGGTAAACACTATTCAACTAACACATACACACACACACACACATACACATACACTCACACTCAAACTCAAATATTTCGATCATTTTCTGCCCCAACACTCACATTTATTTTATTCTTATACATTTGCAAGACGTGACAGATCAGCATCAATAAAATGACTTCGAATACGTCTGTCCGTCTCTCAGTTGAAAAGCTATATTAATGAAACTTGGTCATAAGCTATATATAACTTAGAAACAGTCCGATAATAATACTATATCGTAAAGATGTTATAGAAACAATCGATTGAAAATTTAATTATTGTATGAACAACTTTTTTATTTGTTAAGTTATACTGCTGAAACTAAAAAAACATAAATTTAGGGTCGTCATATATATATCAGCTAAATTTTATACAAATCTGATAACTATATAACATAGCTGTTATAGGATAGATCAGTCAATAATTAATTTTTTATATGAATAAATTGTCATTGACGCTTGCAATTGTATAGAAAGAAAAAAAAAGAGAATCTTTGGCACGCCGAATATATAATTTTGCTTTCTTCTTATTCTATTATATATTTCTTTGATATTCTTTAAATACTAAAATACACCACGAAAATCATCAAATGCTTCAAAGTGTCTTTTAATAAATAAATCAACAAAATGATTTACAGAAAATTGAAATACGAAATCATCAATGAATTTTATTGAATAATTTTCGATATACTAGTTAAAAATCACACTATGCAAATATAATATATAGATTAAAACTGTTGAGCCATAATATATCTTCTATTTAGTTATGATTTAATATCGATCACAATTGCTTTTCTTGTTTTTTACGTCTCTCTCACATTTGTACATAATGCGATTATGTTGATTTTAATTATTGCCTCTTTTACGTTCAATTCCGATCATCATCAAATTTCTTTATTTATTTTATATTTTTTTAAATTTTTGTTTTGTTTTGTTTTTTTTTTTTGTATTATGTATTGTCGAATTATTGTGACGAAGAAAACAACAAATTTACTTTTTTTTCTATTTTTGTTTATTTTTTTTCTAAATAAAAAAAAAAAAATACCAACCACAACCTTTCGATCGACTACTCATCATATCCACCACCTTCTACCTTACACACCAAAATCGCTCCGCGCGCGCGCTGCTCTACTCATACTAAAAAATAAAAACAATATCGCAATATATATATTAATGTATATATCTATATATATTTGTTCGATTCGAATCGTTTATCGATTCGATACGATACGAACATATATGTGTGTGATTTGTAATATATGTTTGACGAACAAAAAAAAATAAAATAAAATAAAATAAAAAAAAATGAATGAATGTGTGAATGCGCAGCGCTCCGATGGCAATCGAGAGGCAAGCGATCTGCCACCGCATCTAGGACAACAGCCACGCCTTGTAAGTATTGATTTAGGACATGATGCCGGCACGAGTTATGCATGATCTCGATGGGGCAGGCAGATGTTGCTGAAGCTATAACCATATTATATATAATAAATAACTAAAAAATTGTATTATACATATGCATATACTACCTATGTATACTATCACTATATATATGTATGTATGTATGTGTTTATGTATTTTAATCTATCAAACAAAACTAATCAAAACAAAATCTAAAAAAAAAACCACCAATCAATCACTCGATCAAAATGTGTAAATCAAAATTTTAGACGTTCTTTAAGAAAATTGACTAAACAATCAAAAGAATCAGTTGCAAAAATTATTTGTACAAGAACAACAACAACAATCACACACACACACTCACTACTGAGAGGCGGAAAAAAATAAGAAAATGAAAAAGAAATGAAAAGAAAAGAAAATGACAAACAAGAAGAAGCAAGCAAAAGCAAGCAAGCAGAGCAGCCAGTGCTCGAACTCTCTTACTCTCTTCGCGCTCGCTCTTTATCTCTCAATCTATCTATCTACCTATCTCTGTCTATCGCTCACTATAAAACTTTTGTGTTCTTTTGGTGAACTGAAGTGGTCTGCTGGGTAAATTGAAATCACATTTAACAATAAAACTTACTTACACTATTTAACTTTGACACACACACACTGATACACACTGACACACACAGATACTGATACTGATATAAAGTAGTATTTAGTTGTTGTTTGTTGTCATTGTTGTTTTTAATAATTTATAATTTATAATAATTGCAATTTGCTGCCTGCAGCCTAGCTAGCTAAAGCTTTAGCTTTATTATTCTAGTTTTTTTTTTGCTTTTGTAAACAGCTTCAATCAAAATCACACTTGTATAAATCATTGACTAAACCAATGCTAAACAGAAGAAAAACAAATGAAAAAAAAAAGGATACAAATTTAAATTCCACTCTCCAAACAAATATCGCCTTAATAATAACTAATAATTAATATAATGCATATAGAATTGTTGATCAACTCAATTTAATTTGAATATATTTTTTTTTTATTTTATTTTTTTTTTTGTTTTTTATTCATATTTCTTGATACATTTTTATTTTCATTAAGGAGGACGTTGATCTTGACGATGTAAATCTGGGTGCTGGAGGTGCGCCGGTTACTACACAGCCGCGTGAACAAGCTGGCGGTCAACCAGCGATGGCCATGCCACCACCACCAAGCTATAATTCTGCAGTCGGTGTCAATCCATTTACAGGAGCTCCAGTGGCCGCCAATGAGAATACGTCACTGAACACTACAGAACAGACCACATACACACCAGGTATATAAACAGTTGGCAAAACAGCTTTTTCTTTGGTGATTGGTTATTTGTACTCCTCCCTCTCTCACAGTACAGTGAACAGTAAACCAAATAATTGAAAGTTATTGAAATTAGTTACATTGAGGTTTTTTTTCATTTTTTTAAATTTTTTTTTTGTGTTGAGTCTCAAAGTAAAAAAAAATAGAAAGAAAAAAAAAAAACAAGCAGTACAATAACAAGGTTAACTTTAACAAAGCGTCTATGACCATCGAACTCTTGTTGTTAATTGTGCAGAAATATTAAAAAACAAAACAAAAAAAAAAACAAAAGAAGAAAATAAGAAAAAGTATATACTAAAAATATTGTAATCAAATTTTGAATGTATTTCAATGATAGTTTAATATTGAAAAAAACAAAAAAAAAAAAAGAAATATTTCTCTGTTATAAATATATGTCAGGGAGAACAGAGAATTACACATGAAAGTAATAAAAGTATATACTATATATAAAGAAACTAAACAATACAAATACAATTTTGGAATTAACAATAAGCTCTCCTCATATATATTCCACATTGCAAATGTTAGCACTGTTATAGGACCTAAACGTATATTTTTAGACACTCATTTTCACAGTGAGAATCGAACATGAAATATGAATGAAAACACACAGTTATTAAATGCACACACACACACGTGACACACACAAACACACATGCAGGAATTTATAAGATGAGAGTTACAACAAAGAAGTTAAGAAACTTCATAGTTTCAGATGAAATAATTTTTTTTTTTTTTGTAGCCTTGAGTTAATTTTTAGCCTTTTATTTCATATTCGATTATTAATGGCTGCAATATATCGAAAGCACTCTCTCCAACCAATACAAAACAAAAAAAAATCAGAACGTCCATAAAAAAAAAATAAAGAGAATTCAGCAATAAAATATATAAATACAATTTATGTAGCACTATCAATCACTGCCTAGAAACTTATATATGATATATATAATATTATATATTATATTCATTAATAAACTTTACAATATCATATAGAATTCATTAGGCTTTATTGACGCTGACGCATCATATATATATCAAGTTAACCCTCCCAGTACTTCCCGTCTCATCATTATTTTTATGCCCATTGAAGCATTGGCGACTCGTTGGGAATTAATAAATTTCAATGTATTGTAAATACTTAAGTTTAAATTTATATATCACATTTTATTTGCATTTTTTTTTGTTTTGTAATTTTTTTTTTGTAATATTCAAAAATTGTAAAAAAAAAAATTGATCTAAAATTTTGAATAATATTATTTTAATATGATTTTGACATTTTTTTCACACTATATTTCTCTCTCTTTCTCTCTCTCTTTTTCTCTTTTTCTCAACATTGTAGATATGGTTAAACAAAAATATTAGATTCATGATTCAAGCGAGACAAACCCAAATCACGAGAGCGCTTTAAACAGCCACACAACACACACATAATTTTTTTTTAATTAATTTTTGTTAATCATTTTTTGGTATGTTCTAAAACAAAAAAAAAATACGAAAAAAAAGGCAAAAAACAACAACAATATAAATAATACATACTTATTATTATTATTATTATTATATATTTATTGTAAGCTATAAACCTTAATTCTAATTTATAATAATGATTGTAAAGCGGCAGCTAGCCAAGTTTTTATATTCGATCCGATACAAATTTTCGCTGCATATTCCTCCAAATATGTTTTTGAAACTTTTTTGCAATGTATAACGAACAAAAAAAAAAAAAAAGAACCGCAAGACGAATTGAATATAAAACATTAGCAAACGAAAAAAGCAGAAAAACAAATGTGCAAAAATAAGGCAGACGCATATAATCTTATTGTAATCTATATATATATATATATTATATATTTATAATCAATTTTGTTAGATAATTAATCAAAACAAAAAAAAAGTATAAAGAGAAATTCATATAATATATAAATGAATACTTAATTCCTACTTAAAACAAAAAAAAAAGAAAAATGATTATTTGCCTATATAAAAGAAATGATCTATAAATATTATCTATATACATAAAAACATACATATAACAAAATGTTAAATTACACTTTTATCTAATGGTTGAAGACCAATAGCAACAAACTATAACAACTGTAAAGTCATGTTTCATTCCTGCCTACCGTTTGTTTCATTGCATCGGATCGTATGTAAAACGCGTCGCGTTCAGCTGTGTATTGTCCAATGCATCTAGTGAAAGAAATATGTATTTAACATATTTATTCAATTAATTTTAAAAATTTTTTTATTTTAATTTTTACTTAAATTTGTGTGTGCGTGTGCCGCGCATATTGTAATTTGCTCTGCTAGATAAGAAAAAAATTGTTTATTGTTAAATCTTGATCTTCTGTATGGCAAGTAAAATCTGTGACCGTTTGTCTAACTAATTTGCAAATTAAGATTACACTTAAATATTTAAAAAAAAAAAAAAAAATTGAAAATGAAAATGAAACTAGAAAAAAAAGAAAAGAAAAATAATGTTATACTATGTAAAGAATCCAAATCGTTGCACTAGTTGAACAATGGGTCGTCGCTAGCTTCTCAGACAATGAGACAGAGAGAAGTCAATGTGCTTTCAAGTCAAAGTCAAGAATTACTATTGACCGTTGACCGACGACCGACCCATTGTGCATATAGCTAGCTGCATATGTAAATACATAAGTCATGTTAAACGAATCCTAAAATTGCACCCGATTACGAGTTTGTAGCCGATAATGAAAATGATTTCCAAATGTATTCTTATGCAAAATGTTATGCAAAATTTTAATGCTATATTTATTGCATATTTATATATATAAATATTGATATTTTCCAATTGTATTATTTATAAATTGTTGAACAGTTTTTTTTTTTATTATTTTTGAGTAGCTTTCAGTTATTATTTTATGTCATGACAACAATAAAAACAAAATCAAACATATTTCATTTTTTTCCTATGTATTTGTAAATTAAAACGATTAAATAATAATAATCTCCAAAATATTAAAAAATATCGTGCATGTTATATCATTGATATCAATTATGAGAAGAACCAGTAAGTAATGTATACAGTATATAAATACTTACAATATATATATATATATATATTATAAATTAAAAAAAAAATATATATATATTATTTAAAATTCAATTAATAATAATTAAATTTTAATATTTGCGTGTGTATTTAATGTTCGTACAATTCAAAAACAAAACAAAAAAAAAGATATGCAAAACAAAACGAAATTCCAAAATTTACATTTAAAATTAGCAATTGTTTTCAAATTTAAATATGCCAGAAACGTAATAAAAACTGAAATCAATAAAACTACAAATATAATCCGATGCAATTTTTAATTTATTTCAATGTTTATTACCTTCAAATTATTTCGTATATACTAGAAATCGACTAACAACAACACAAAACTTCTTGTGTATATATTCCATTTTACAAAGAGTGTCGAAGAAATATTTACATTTCCTTTGTTCTTTCTCTGTTTCGTTCTCTCTGTTTTTCCTCCATTAGTTAAGCATTGGTAAACAAAACAACGGCAAATTGAGTTTGTTGTACCCGTTATGGCAGAACTTTTAACAGCTGACTCCTTGTATGGGCAGTAAGCTTTTTTTTCAACAACGCTCAGAGAGAAGAAAGCACATAAGCTGTCTCGTTCTCGTTCTCGCTCTCGCTCTTGCCTTGGTTTGTTTTGTTTTGATGCTTAGCTTTGAATGCCTGTGCAGTGCGTGTAAGTAACGACAAAGCCGGCACATGCGCTTTTCGTCGTAGAGCCGAACAAAATATGTGTGAGAGATAGAGAGAGAGAGAGTGAGAGAGCAAGACACTAAGAATTGAGAGCGGTCTGAGGCTGGGCAGTCAATGGAAATGACTCGATGAAACTTCGCTGCAGAGTTTTTACGGGTCAGAAACCGATAGGCAGTCGGGGAGTTCGTGCGCGACGCATTGCAAAAGTTCTAAGTGAAAATCAAAGGTGGCATTATTAATATATTTTTTTTTCTTCTGCTGCCCAGCAGCTAAAAATTGGGCTAGTGAAAAATTTGTATATGCAATTGTGAACTGTAAATTAAATAAATTAACTGCCAGCCGCAAATTTAAAATCATTTTTGCAGAACAACGAGCAAAGTGAATGAATCGAAAACCAAACCCAAAGTCGATAGTTTTTTGGGGAAAAATTTATAGCGTCTGTGTTAGTGTTAGTATATAAGAGTGTGCATGTGTATGTGTGTGTGAGTGTAAGTGCGTGTATGTGATTGGTATGTATGGTGTATTGTGTATATGCATGTGTTGTTTTTCATGCGCAATTTGGGTTACAAAGCAAAGCAAACGCAAAGCGAACAGCGAATAACGGCAATCGAAAAACGAAAAAAAAAAACTCTGCTTAAAATGCATTAAAATGTTTTGAAGCAGGGGGCGGGCGCTTCATTGATTTTCCTACGCACAAATGTATGCTTCATGAAAGAAAGTACTTGAAATTTTTCATGATTTACATGATGATGGATCTAAACGGAAATGAGGCTGGCTGCCACATTTTTGGCTGCACTGACAGCTTCACAACAGTCGTGTAATCCAAACCCAACAAATCAAAGCATCAGTGGTAGTGGCAGCAATAATAGCAAAAAAGAGGAACAAAGAACAATAACAAGGAAAGGATGTGGACACAACTGATGCTATGTAGTGGCTAGGGGTGACGACCTTACCAACAACAGCAACAGTAGTGAACAAAGACAAACAAAGAGAGAAGGAGAGCAGGAGAAAGAGACAAAGTAAGGCAGTGGCAGAGAGAGTGAGAGCTGCTTGAAAAGCAAATTCCAGGCGTCGAACAGCGGGAATATCATTATCTTTGTATTGGCCCGTTGCCACACTGGCTCCAGTACCACCAATCAGTGCCATGGCCGGTCTTGTCAGCGCTTCTAATGGTGGCAATGCAGCTGGGAGCAATGGCAGCACCGGCAGCGGTTATAAACATCAGCATCATCTCATCTCGCCAACACATACACCACTGCTGCACTCACACACACACACACTGCCGGCCGGCATATGCAGCAATGACAGCGGCATCTCCACATTGAGCGCCATATCGCCGCCACTTTCAACGGGCAATTCCGTCTGCAGTGTCACAGCGGGTACAACGGCCAGCGGAAGTCCACAGTTGCGTACTTCGCCGGCGCTCAGCATGCTGGGCAGTGCAACGGCCACAGCCAGTGGCAAGACACAAACAC
>JBAMBR010006920.1:0-33751 GCA_037044475.1 Zaprionus obscuricornis
AGATTTTATGTACATCGCACTGGCTGGCAGATATCCCCCAATCACATCCCCTCAGCCAACCTTCTACCAACACATCCCCCAACCCCTGCTTAGCATCAAAAACTGCCTTGATTATAAATTTCAACTTAATTACATAAACAGAATTTAATCCTTTCAAACTGTGTCGAATATATATACACACATATATATATATATATATAGATGTGTGTGTGTGTGTGTGTGTGTGTGTGTATGCTGTATGCTAATGCGTATTTTGTATCCGCTTTCTCTGTGCTTGTGCACTAATTTATGGCCAGCATAACTATCGCAATACAAACAAACAAACAAACATAACACATAACACACGGCGGCATCTGCACAGTGACACAAAAATAGCTAAACAATTTTTTAATTATATTTTTCAAGTATTTTATTTAATTTATTATAAATGTAGCATGTCTATATATTATATATAATATGAATAATATGGAGCTTCAATAAACATGTTTTTTCTTGCCTTACGCTCCCCAATATATATTACGTAATTACAATTTTTTGGAGGACTTTTTGAGCCGCATATAATCATGATTAATCATTGAAGAATTATACATCCTCTCATGTCATATAAAAAAAAAACAAGTAAGAAAGCTATAGTCAGATACTCGACTATAGCTTTCTTACTTGTTTTTTTTTTATATGACATGAGAGGATGTATAATTCTTCAATGATTAATCATGATTATATGCGGCTCAAAAAGTCCTCCAAAAAATTGTAATTACGTAATATATATTGGGGAGCGTAAGGCAAGAAAAAACATGTTTATTGAAGCTCCATATTATTCATATTATATATAATATATAGACATGCTACATTTATAATAAATTAAATAAAATACTTGAAAAATATAATTAAAAAATTGTTTAGCTATTTTTGTGTCACTGTGCAGATGCCGCCGTGTGTTATGTGTTATGTTTGTTTGTTTGTTTGTATTGCGATAGTTATGCTGGCCATAAATTAGTGCACAAGCACAGAGAAAGCGGATACAAAATACGCATTAGCATACAGCATACACACACACACACACACACACACACACATCTATATATATATATATATATGTGTGTATATATATTCGACACAGTTTGAAAGGATTAAATTCTGTTTATGTAATTAAGTTGAAATTTATAATCAAGGCAGTTTTTGATGCTAAGCAGGGGTTGGGGGATGTGTTGGTAGAAGGTTGGCTGAGGGGATGTGATTGGGGGATATCTGCCAGCCAGTGCGATGTACATAAAATCTGCCCCCCCCCAATACCACTGTCCACACACACACACAAGCACACGCACATGTCTTGCTGTTGTTGTCTTATGCAAACTAGTTTTCAAGTTCTGCGACCGCACAAAACAAAATAACTACAAATACACACACACACACACACACACAGACACACAGACACACAGAGACGTAGACATAGACACATGCATATACATAGGTGGGCAATGGACAAAAAGCAATGTTGAACGTGGGAGAAACGACAGTTTTTATGTATGTGTGTTCGGGGGTGTGCGTGCGTGTGTGTTTGTGTGTTTGTATGGAGTGAGAGCAAAAGTTTTTGATTGCGTGGCATTTGCACGCTTCGTCGCATACTTTTTGTAGCATACTTTCAAGCGCAAAAAGGAAAATGTTTGAAAAAGCTTAAAAGAACGTTGGGCAGAGCAAAAAAACATCGACCAGAGGCTGCCAAAGCTGCATGTTTAATTTATAGTTTTTTTTTTCTCTCTCTCTCTCTCACTCACTTTCGCTGTCTCTGTATGTTTGTCTGCAGACACACTGACTTAGTTCCCACAGACACACACACACACACACAAAGAGAGAGAGAGAGAGAGAAAATATACGTAAAATTTGGGTTAAACTGACGCCGATTTAAATCGGCAAAAAAAAAAAAAAAAAATAAAACACAAAATCAACATAAAAATCAAGCAAAAAAAAAAGCAACGAAAAAGCAAAACGAAAATCAACATTAAAAAGCATCGGTGAAAACAAAAAAACAAAAAAAAAAACACACGAATGGGGTAAAAAGCAACGAAAGTGAAAGCGATGAAAAAAAAAGAAAAAAAAAAAAAACAATGGAATATTCTGGCAATGCGAATGACAAGCGTATGCGACATTAGCATTAGTCCAATAAGAAAACTTAAAAGGGTTGTCTGTCTGTCTGTCTGTCTGTCCAACGTTGTCTCTCTCTCTCTCTCTCTCTCTCTGTCTGTCGTGTCTGTCTCAACGTCAGTCTCTCTGCCTAACCGACTGTCTATCTGTCGCTGCTGTCTTGTCCTGTCGCTTTACTTGCCGTTGTCTGTCGTCCAACTTCAAGTTGTTGTTTTGTTTTTTTTTTTACAAGAATGACAATAAGAAAGTGCAAGTGAGATAGCAAGAGACAAGACACAGCTCGGACACAGTTTCCTACTTAAAAAACAACAACAACAACAACAACAACAATTGGCAAAGGGGGCGGACAGTTGACAAGCAAGCAGTTGGAGTTGGAAGAAAGCTGCTGCTACTGCTGCGTCTGACTGTCAACTACATAACATTGAAATGAAAAGTTAAGGGAAGATTTTTCTTCGTTTTTTTTTTTTTTTTTTTTGTATTTTTTATTTTCCTGCATATATGCACAATGCATATGTGTGTGTGTGTCTGTCTGTCTGTCTGTGTGTGTGTGCGTATATAAATTTGGTTTTTATGTAATTTTTCATTTGCTGCCGCTGCCGCTGTCGCTGTTGACGTCGACAGCGACGCTTTGGTCAGCGTCTGTTCTCATTTTCTAATTTTTTTTTTTTTTTGTGTAGCATACTTTGGCGCGCAAAAGTAAAAGGCAACGTGAGCAGCAGCAGCAGCAGCAGCGACAGCAGCGACAGCAGGCAGTTGAAAGCAGTGTGAAAAGCAGTGTGGAAGTTAAAGGGAGACAGTCGACTGTGATGACTGCGTTTGATTTGCTGTATTTGCTTGACCAATGTATGCGTATATGCGTGTGTGTGTGTGTGTGTGTGTATGTATGTTGAGTGTGGAGGAGGGTTACTTCTACTCCTGTTGTTGTTGTTGTTGTTGTTGTTGTTGTTGTCGTCGTTGCTATCTGTACCACATTTTATAATGTATATGCATATGCATGAACATGTGCGACTCTCTACACTCTATGCTCTCAGCTGTGTCCGCCTGCTTATGTATGCGTATGCGTCAGTGTATGTGTATGTGTATTTGTGTGTGTCTGTGTGTTTACATGGGACATGGCCAGCACTTTTGCTAGCTGCTTTTTTAACGTGCTCAAACATGCAAAATCTTAGTTAACATTGTTGCTGCTGCTGTTGTTGTTGTTGTTGTTGTTGTTGTTGTTGCTCGTTGCTGTGACAGCTGCGTCAAGTTGAAACAATTTTCAAGCTCTCAAAATTGAAATTTCTACTGATTTTATACAGTTACGCTTGTAGAGCAAAACAAAAAAGAAATAATAAAAAATTTAAATTTAAATTTAAAATATATTTATTTAAAAAAAATATATAAATTAATATAAATAAAATAAAAAAAATATAAAAAGAAAAAAGATTAACATAAATAAATAAAATATTACAATATAAAAAATATACAAAAGTATAAAAATATATATAAACAAATTAAAAAATATATAAATAAAATATTTAAAAATATAAAAAAAAATATAAAAAATAAATAACAAATATAAAAAAATACTCATAAAATAAAATAACAATATAAAAAATATACAAAAATTTAAAAACATATAAAAAAAAATAAAATAAAAAAAATTATATATAAAAAATATAAAAAAAAAATTTTAAAACTATAAAAAAATATATAAAAAAATATATACAAATATATAAAAATATGAGAACAATATAGAAATATCGAAAAATATATATATATAATATATATATATAATATAAAAATAATATAAAAAAAGAAAAAAAAATTAAAGAAATATATGAACAAAAAACTTATGACACAAAAAAAAAAATAACAAATAAGACAATTAAAAAAAAAAAAATCACAAATAAATAACAGAAGAAAAAACATTAAATAAAAATTGTAAAAATAAGAAGAAAATCAAGAAAATATAAATAAAGGATAAATATGATAAAAAATAAAAAAATGCACAAAAAATTAAATGTTGAAAATGATTTTCTTTAATACGAGTATCTCTTTATTAATATATATTATATATATATATGGTATAAAGAATATTTTTGATTTTTATTTTTTTATTCTCTTGCAAGCTTAATAAGTTTTGCGGCTGAAAAATAAAATCATACAAAAAAAAAAAAAACGTAATTTTCGAGCGATATAGATCTTAGTATATATTACTATTAATATGATTAATGATTTTAATTAAATTTTTGACAATTTTGCATAAATCGTTACTCAAATTCTGTATATTTCAGCCGTATAGCTGAAACTGAAATTGTTTCTATGGCAGCTAACTGATGATATAGTATATAGTATTGCAATTTATACATTTTAAGGGCGGCGCACACAAACTCAAATTTTCTACGATCATAGGTAAAGACAGCTATATGCTATAGTGTTATGATGTACCATATATAAAAATTGTACTGCTAGATGTAAGACAACATTAAGCTTAATATTTAAGTTAGTTCTGCAAGTGTATAACTTAGAGATATACAAGTATTCGGAAGGATAAAAAGTGAAAATTCTTCAACTTTAGTGAGACTGTTACATATATAAAAATATATAAAAACATATAAAAAATATATATAAAAATATATATAAAATATATAAAAATATATAAAAATATATAAAAATATATAAAAATATATAAAAATATATAAAAATATATAAAAATATATAAAAATATATAAAAATATATAAAAATATATAAAAATATATAAAAATATATAAAAATATATAAAAATATATAAAAATATATAAAAATATATAAAAATATATAAAAATATATAAAAATATATAAAAATATATAAAAATATATAAAAATATATAAAAATATATAAAAATATATAAAAATATATAAAAATATATAAAAATATATAAAAATATATAAAAATATATAAACATATATAAAAATATATAAAAATATATAAAAATATATAAAAATATATAAAAATATATAAAAATATATAAACATATATAAAAATATATAAAAATATATAAAAATATATAAAAATATATAAAAATATATAAAAATATATAAAAATATATAAAAATATATAAAAATATATAAAAATATATAAAAATATATAAAAATATATAAAAATATATAAAAATATATAAAAATATATAAAAATATATAAAAATATATAAAAATATATAAAAATATATAAAAATATATAAAAATATATATAAATATATAAAATATATAAATATAAAAAAATATAATAAAAATATATAAAAATATATAAACATATATAAAAATATATAAAAATATATAAAAATATGAAAATATCCAAAAATGTATAAAATATAAAAAAAATATAAAAATAAAATAAATAAATACAAAAGTATAAAAACATGTACAAAAATATAAAAAAAATATATAAGAATATAAAAAATATAAAAATAAAAATATAAAAAAAAATATATAAAAATATAAAAAAAAATATATAAAAATATATAAAAATAAATAAAAATATATGAAAATATAAAATAATATATAAAAATATGGAAATATCCAAAAATATATAAAATGTAAAAAAAATATAAAAATAAACAATTTAAAAATAAAATAAATAAATACAAAAGTATAAAAAAAAATATATAAAAATATAACAAAAAATATATAAAAATATAAAATAAATATATAAAAATATATAAAAATATTTAAAAATATATGAAAATATAAAATAATATATAAAAATATGGAAATATCCAAAAATATATAAAATATAAAAATAAATAATTTAAAAATAAAATAAATAAATACAAAAGTATAAAAACATGTACAAAAATATAAAAAAAATATATAAGAAAAATATAAAAATAAAAATATAAAAAAAAATATATAAAAATAAATAAAAATATATGAAAATATAAAATAATATATAAAAATATGGAAATATCCAAAAATATAAAAAATATAAAAAAAATATAAAAATAAATAATTTAAAAATAAAATAAATAAATACAAAAGTATAAAAACATGTACAAAAATATAAAAAAAATATAAAAATATTTAAAAAAAAAAATATATAAAAATATCCAAAAATATATAAAGACATTTAATGTAAAGACATGAATAAACTTCAACTTAAACTTAAACAAAATGCACTATAAAAAATTGCTGGTCACCCTAGAAAAAAAAAAAACTTGTTCTGTTATTGAATTTAGCGCATGAAATGAAACTTAAATCATGTAAAGAAATATCTTTTTGATCATTATGCGACTTTAATCTATTAGGCATTAAATAGTTTTCTTTCTCTCTTATCGCTGCAAGATATCAAAGTGCTAGACTGCAGAAGCAGTGGAAAGGGGGAAGGGGGGGCCCCCGGTAGAAATAGAGACAACTTTGGCAACTTACACAACTCATTTCCGGAACTCTCTGATAAGCCTCAGGGCTGCTTGCTGGCCAAAAAGACGCAAAAAAAAAGAAAGAAAGAAAAAAAAAATAAAATAAAAATAAATAAAAAAAAAAAAAAAAATAAAATAAAATAACTGCGCTGCCGCTGCTGCTGCTGCTGCCATTGCCACTGCCTCGACTTTATATATATATATATATATATATATAGAAGCCTTCACCCGTCACCCGAACACCTTATCGCGGTAATAACTGTAAGCATGTAAGCCTTGGCCAAAGGGGGTGAATTTTGTAATTTTCTTTACATTTCTTTACTTGGACGACAACAGCGACAGCAGCAACGGCGACGACGGCGACGACGACGACGACAACAATGTTGTAACGTCGCAGCGCTGCTGGCAGCGACGTTGCCGTCAACGTAATTTCGTAACCCTTTTTTTTTTTTTGTTGTTGTTGTTGCTGTTCATGTGTTTTTCTTCTTCTGCTTGCTTTCTTTTCTCAGAGATTTTTGCTGTTTTTTTTTTCGCTTGCTTTTTTTTATGTGTTTCCCTGCTGCTGCTGTTGCTGTTGTTGTTGTTGTACATTTTCTATGTAATTTTGTTGCGTTTGCTTTTGCTTTTTTTTCTGCCTGTTTTTTTTTTTATTTTTTTTTTTTGTGCTGGTCAGCTTTTCTGCACGCTTCGCAAACAGCAGCGCTCAAGTCTAAGCAGCAAACAGCAGCGACGAGCAGCAAAGCTTAGGGGGGGGGGAAGGGAGATGGAGTTGGAACTCAAAGCCATGGCCAATTGTCCAAACGAGCGCGCGCGTGTGTGTGTGTGTCTGTGTGTGTGTCTCTGTGTGTAGCATTTTCCATTTATTTTTTTTTTTTTGCGCAAGAAG
The DNA here is from genome assembly GCA_037044475.1 of Zaprionus obscuricornis. Taxonomy (NCBI): domain Eukaryota; kingdom Metazoa; phylum Arthropoda; class Insecta; order Diptera; family Drosophilidae; genus Zaprionus; species Zaprionus obscuricornis. Next base: position 7,406 of record JBAMBR010006920.1, read on the forward strand.
CAACCCATTGAAACCATCCAGCGCACCCTACCTCTAGCTCTTTACCTCCCCTTCCCCCCCTCTCATCTCTCCCCCAACACACGCACACAGTGAAAGAGAAGAAGAAGAACAACAACAACAACAACAATGCTGAGTGACGCCCATGTCTTCTTACGCCTACGCAGCAGCAGCAGCCTTTGCAGCCTTTAGCTGCTTTTGTTACAATTTTTTATATTTTTTTTGTTCATTCACATTTTATACCCTGTAAATTAACAATTGTTGTTGTTGTTATTATTGTCTGCAGGCAAGCAAGCGTATTTATAGGGTAGCTGCTAGTTGAGCATATGTTGCAAAATAATTAATATTTATAGAGTAACAGATAGTCGTGCAATTTTTTTTTTTTAATTATCGAATTATAATTTTTTTTTTGATTATTGCAAATTTTTCATTATTTAAATTTTTTTTATTTTAAATTTTCAAATAATTCTTAAAAATAAATATTCATATTTATTATTTATTTTTTCATTTTTATTTTATTTATTTTTGAAACATTTTAAAAATATTTCATAAAATATTTATTTAAATAAAAAATTAATATTTTTTTATAAATTTTTTTTATTTATTTTTATTTTATTTATTTTTAAACATTTTAAAAATATTTCTTAAAATATTTATTTAAATAAAAAATTAATATTTTTTTATAAGTTTTTTGATTTATTTTTATTTTATTTAATTTTGAAACATTTTAAAAATATTTCTTAAAATATTTATTTAAATAAAAAATTAATATTTTTTTATATATTTTTTTTTTTATTTTTATTTTATTTATTTTTGAAAATTAATATTTTTTTTATAAATTATTGTTTTTATTTTTTTTTAAATTATTAAAAATTTTTTTTTATTTATTTCAACATTTTTTTTTTTATTTTCTTAATATTTTTGTAATTTTTTTCTTAATATTTTCTAAATATACTTTCTTTTTTTTAATCCCTTAAATTTTTTTTTTATAATTTTTACTAATTTATTTCTATTAATTTTTAATAATTTTATTAAATATTTGTTCTTAATATTTTTAAATATTTAAATATTTATTTTTTATTTATATTTTTTTTTCTTCTTTTTTTACTTGTTTGAAATATTTTTCGTAGTATTTTTTTTTTTTTAATTTTCTGAAATGTTTTTTTTTCATAATTTTTACTTAAATATTTTCCTTATTCTTCAAATAATTTTTTTTTTATTTCTTTTAAATATTTTTTGAAGCATTTTTCTTTTTTTTTAATTTTCTTAAAAAATATTTTTTTTTTAAATTTTTATAAAAATTTTTTTTTTTTAAATTTTTATAAAATTTTTTTTTTTAATTTTTATAAAATTTAAATAAATATTTAAAAGATATTTAAAAATATTTAAATATTTAAAAAAATTTCATAAAATATGTAAAAATATTTTTTTAAATAATTTTTTTAAATATTTTTTTTGATATATTTTTGAAATAAATTTGTAATTTTTTTTTTTTATTAATTTTTATTATTTATTTTTTGTAATGCTTGTTTTTGCAATTATTTGCGTGATATTTAATAGTCGTACATAGACGCCATATTTTATATATTTTTACTTAAATTTTTATTATATTTTCTCTGTTGCTGTTGCTGTTGGCTGCAGGTGCCTGTGGCAGGGGCACAATGATGAGGTAAGGGTTGGCGGGTAGAGTATAAAATGTGGAATTGGCAGAATGGCGAAAGGATTCGTGCGAAACACACACACACACACACATAAAAAAAAAAAAAAAAGAAAGTCTGTTCAGTTGACCAGCATCATTTCCCTGCTTGTCCTTTCTCCCCCTTGCCCCTGCTCCTCATTACTCATCCCCCATAGCATTGTGCCGCTCGTTCATCGTCTATGCGCTTCGGCACACGCCATGCCATGCTACGCACAGCACATTTTTGGCTGACTTTATCACGAGCTCAACCCTCGAAGAAGTCCGAATGCGCATAGTTGGCAGTAAGAGAGGGGAAAGACGAAAGGGACAAAGAGTTTGAAGAGACGATATGAACGGCTCGTGTCCAGCCGTTTTTTCGTTTTTTTTTTTTAGCATTTTCCATTTTCTTTTAATTCAGCATACACACACACACACACATGGCACACACACACACATGGCACACACACACACATGTCACACACACACACACACTGACAGAGCGTAGCGCACACACTGCTGAGAGTTTCTTTTGTGTGTTGAGCGCAAAGTGAAAGTAAAAGCAAAATTGTAAATTGAGTTACGTATTCTGACAGTTTGCATTACGATCTATCGCTCTCGCTCTAGCCATCACACTCGCTCTCTCGCTCTCTTACACTTACTGGTCACACTTGCTGGCCATGCGTGTGTGTTTGTGTGTTTGTGTGTAGTGGCTGCTATCTATCGATCTACTTTTTACTCTTCATTGGCATTATTTCGACTTCCTCTTTTTTTTTTTTTTTTGCCATTCAGATATTCCGCTCTCCCTTGTGGCCACTGCTGGGATGCTGAGATGCTGCTGCTGCTGCTGCTGCTCCTTCGTCATCTCAATTGAATTCGTTTTCATTTCGTTTCGTTTCAATGAATTTTCACTTGCCCTTTTGCTGATGTTTCTTTCGACTACTACTATATCAGCATATATCTAACACACACACACACACACACACATACATATTGCTTATGTCCGGCGCGTGTGTGTTTTTTGTTTCTTCTCTATGTTTTTTTTTTTTTGAAGACCTTTTCGCTTCAAAGGATTCGCATATTTAAACATATTAAATATCAAAGACATTTTCTCTTTCTTCTTCTTACAGCCAGCCAGCCCCCCCCCCCACCTAGCCATAGCCCCTCCTTTTGCTCTTTTCTTTTTTTTTTAACCATTTTTCTCATTTTCCAACTACAATTTGATTTTGAGTTTTTCGCCTTTTATTTATTGATGATATTTTCGCATCGCTTTGCCAATTAAATTTGCATCAATTGCCATGGCAACATTTGCAACATTTTGCTCAACCACGCCTCTTCGCCTACGCCTTCAGCTTCTTCTCTGTGAATAACTTGCATAATTCTATTGCTTAATTATTTATTTTTTTAGCTTTGATCTATTGATCAGCTTATGCCTCATCTCTTTCTCTCCATTTCGCTTTCAATCTATCTCTCTCTCTCTCTTTCTCTCTCTCTCTCTCTCTCTCTCTCTATCTCTCTCTTTTTCTCCCCCACTCCCTCACAATAAATAGTTTTTATCAACTTTTCGCTAAATATATTTGATTTTTTTATTTTATCAGCGCTTAAAAGCAGGCAACATTTATTTTTATGCACTGCTTGCCAATTTTTTTGAGCTGCTTGCAAAATTTGTTTTTGAGCTGCTTGTCAAACAATTTGCATTTATTAACAAAGCTCAAAAGTAAGCAACAAATTTTTTTTTTTAAATTGCAATGTATTGCAAATTATTAACAAAAATTATAAAAAATAATTTTATTTATTTATTTATTTATTTTTTTTTATTATTATTATTAAGTGAAGAAACAGTACTTCTCAACGTAGCTTAACAACACAATAAATAAAAATATTATGTGGACCAAAACCCATTTACAATTTGATGGGGAGTTAAATATTAATTAAAATTACAGTATAAAAAATAATAGAAATAAAATATATAACTAATAAAAAATTTAAAAAATATAAAAAAAAAAAAAAATTTAAATTACTTAAATTAAAAGTAAAGTAAAAAAGAAAAAAAAAAAACATATAAAATGCTTGTAAAATATATTCATGATATTTTGAATTTTTAATTTTTAATAAATTCCCAACATTGCTTAATTGCAAAACATTTCTCATGTGCGCAAAAGTAGGCAACAAATTTGTGCTCATACTCGACCAATTTTTGCACAGTTGCTGTTGCTGCTGTTTGTAGACTATTATTCACAGACAATATAAATGCAAAACAGCAAAAAAAAAAAATAAATGAAAAGAATAACAAAATAAATGAATTTGTATTTTTGTTAAAAATTCAATTAAAATTGTTTTGCTTAGGCGAATAACGAAAAAAAAATAAAATGAAACGAAACGAAACACATAAAATACATTATATATATCAAATTGTATGATACAAAAAAAAAAAAAAAAAAAACAGAAAACAGCACAAAAAAAAGGGGAAAAAAATAACGAAAAAGAAAGAGTTACAACAACGGCAGCGTCAACTGCGACGCAACGCAACGCGACGCAACGCGTTGCTGTCGCAGCGGTCATTTCAAACAACAGACAACATAACGAGATTCACACACACACACACACACACACACACGTATGCGACGTCCAGTGCAGAAAAGCCACCCCTTATATACATATATATAAGCATATATATATATATATATACAAAAAAAAAAAGCAAAATCAAATAAAAAACACGAAACGAAAAGCATGTAAAAAAGTACAAAAAAAAAATAAAAGAGAACAAAAAAAAAAAAAAACGAACGCAAAATTGAGAAAAAATAAAACCGGCTTAAATTAAGCCCACCGGCTGCCCAGCAGCTAGCAGCCAGCACCACCACCATCACCAACACTACCAACATCATCATCATCATCATCAGCAGCAGCATCATCTCCTAGCGCCGTTCAACCCGTTCCTCAGCTCATGGCAATCCACCAACCACTGGACAACACACGCACGAAGCAGCGAACACAACGCACGAACGGGTTAAGGTCCACAGATCGTAGCATATTCCTCCCCCCTCCCCCCCCCCCCACACACACACAGTCAAAGAAAGAGTGAAAGAGAAAGTGTAAGTAAAAGTGAGAGTGAGAGAGAAATGAGATAAAACGGGGGAAGGTAACTACGTTTCTCTGACTCTAACTCTGACTGCGTCACTGACTGGTGGCTAATGGCCGGGGTGCTGCTGAGCTTGCCCGCTGGCGCTTGCCAATTTAAAAAGCACAACAATACAACAACAACAACAACAACAACAACAGCAACAACAACATGAACAACAACAACAACAATGTTGAAATGTAAATAACAAACATGACGAACTTGAAATACACTGAAAAATTATAGATAATAATAATATTTATAATGAGAAAATTAAGCTTTGATTATCGATAAATTCAATAATTATCGATAACAATTTTACTAAGTGCGATAATTGTTATTTTAGACTATAAAGCTAAAATACACTTAACATAATCATTTTATCGATATCGATAATTATCGTTAAGTGTGTTAAAAAATATCGATAACATATACAGCAAATCAAAATTTTTTTTAATTTCTATAATCGATCATTCATTTTCGATAATAGTTAAACATATCGATAATTATGTTAAACAAATCGATAATTATGTTGAACATATCGATAATTATGTTGAACATATCGATACATATGTTGAACATATCGATAATTATGTTGAACATATCGATAATTACGTTCAACATATCGATAATTATGTTGAACATATCGATAATTATGTTAAACATATCGATAATTATATTAAACATATCGATAAATTGTAAATAATAGCCATATCAAATATGCAATGATACATCTCGATAGTTGATAAGCTCAACATATCGATAATTATCGATATGTCTTTTTAAACAATTTAAGATTAATCGATAATTTGGTTTTAAAATTCAATAGAAATTTATCAACAAAACAAATATTTAGCCTACTGATGCCAATTGTTATCGTACGTTAAAAATATCAATAATTATCGATAACATATCGATTTTAGCAAATTTACCAAGTAAGTTGCCAAAATTCATAATCACAGCTAAAACTCAAGATCATTTTCATTGCCCATAACATGTAATATTTGTATATACCCCGAACTGTGATTTGCAGGGTATGCAAGGCAACGAAACGACCACGCAGCATAAATAAAATGCCAAGCTAAATAAAAAGCAAAAACACAAAGCAAGCAACTGGGCAACCCTTTTTTTTTATTTTGTTTCTCTCTCTCTCTCTCTCTCTCTCTGTGTGTGTTTTTGGCCAGATGGAGTCCAACTTGTACTGACCCGCTACTTGCCTCCACTGGCCTGCCTGCCTGGCCTCCTTCACATTTCTTCATCATCATGCATTCTCCATCTACTTTTCGTTCTTGTCGTCGTCGTTGTTGTTGTTGTTGTTGTTGTTGTTGTGTCCACCTAGAGAAAGAAATTCAAAATTATGGAGTCGCCTTCGTCGACTTTGCTGCCTTCTCATCGTTGTCGGGCTTCTGCTCGGCACAAAAAAAAAATAAAATAAAATAAAATAAAAAAAAAAGAAAATTATCCTTGTCGTCTGTTTGGTCCTTGGTTCTTGGCCAGGCCAGCGCCAGGGCCAGGGCCAGGCCTCGTCTCGTCTCGCTTCTGTTGGTCAGTGCGTGCCCATTAAAATGCGTAAATTTGCAAGGGTTGCATTGTTATCTTCCTCGTCAGCATCGTCAACGTTCGTTCCCTCTCGCTCCCACTTCTTACAGTGGGCTTTGCACAGTGGATCAAAATATTATTATTTAGTAAAGATTTACAATTTTTTGAGACATGCTGTAATATTTTAGTTGTATATTTTTAACATGTTTCCGGTATATTTTTCATATATATTTTTTGATATAGTTTTTTTTGGTATATTTTTTTTATATTATTATTTTTTATTTTATTTTTATATTGTTGGTATTTGTGGGGAATATTTTTAGTAGAATTAGTATTATTTTTGATTGTCTTTGATATATTTTTAATTTAGTTTTTATACATTTTTGATATATTTATGATATATTTTTGGAATATTTTTAATATATATTTTTGATATATTTTTTATATATCTTCGATATATTTTTGATATATTTTTGTTATATTTTTGATATATTATTATTTTTAAAATATTATTATTTTTGGTATATTTTTGATATATTTGTAGTATATTTTTGGTATAGTTTTGATATATTTTTAATATATTTATGATATATTTTTAAAATATTTTTGATATATTTTTGGTATATTTTTGATATATTTTTGGTATATTTTTGATATATTTTTGGAATATTTTTAGTAGAGTTTGAATTATTTTTTATGCTTTTTATATATTTTCTATATATTTTTGATATTTTGTTGGTATATTTTTGATGTATTTTTGATATATTTTTGATATATTTTTGATATATTTTTGATATATTTTTGATATATTATTATTTTTAAAATATTATTATTTTTGGTATAATAATATTATTTTTGGTATATTTTTGATATATTTGTAGTATATTTTTGGTATAGTTTTGATATATTTTTAATATATTTATGATATGATTTTTAAAATATTTTTGATATATTTTTGGTATATTTTTGATATATTTTTGATATATTTTTGGAATATTTTTAGTAGAGTTTGAATTATTTTTTATGCTTTTTATATATTTTCTATATATTTTTGATATTTTGTTGGTATATTTTTGCTAAATTTTTTATATGTTTTCGATATATTTTTGATGTATTTTTGATATATTTTTGGTATATTTTTGATATATTTTTGATATACTTTTGGAATATTTTTAGTAGAGTTGGAATTATTTTTTATGCTTTTTTTATATTTTTGATATATTTGTGGTATATTTTTGATATATTTTTGATATATTTTCGATATATTTTTTATATATTTTCGATATATTTTTGATATATTTTTGGATAAATATTTTAGATAAATTTCTGGAATATATTGAAATATTTTTAGTAGAATTTGGATTTTTTTTTATGATTTCTTGGTATATTTTTGGTATATTTGTGATATATTTTTGATATATTTTTAATATATTTTTGGTATATTTTTTATATTGTTTTTATTTGTTTTTGATATATTTTTAGTATATATTATTGGTATATACTTAATATGGTATATACTTAATATATTGGTATTTTTTTGAAAACATTGGTAAAAGATTTTGAATAATTTTTGACGAATTCTTGAATATATTTTTGGTTTACTTTTGATATATTTTTGGTATTTTTTCAATATATTTGTGGTATATTTTTGATAAATTTTTAATACAGTTTTGATATTTTTTTTTTATATATATATTTTTTTAATATAATATAAATTTATTTTTAATAATATTTTAATATTTTTAATATTTAATATTTAATATTTTAATATAAATTTATATAATATATTGGTATTTTTTAGGAACATTGACAGAAGATTTTTCAATAATTTTTGGACGAATTCTTGAATATATTTTTGATATTTTTTTATATATATTTTTAATATATTTTTGATGATATTTTTTTTCTATATTTTTAATATATTTTTGATGATATTTTTTTCTATATTGTTAATATATTTTTGCTGATATTTAATGATATATTTATTGTTATCTTTTTTATATATATTTTAATTTATTGATATAAATAAATATATAAAATATTTTTGGTATTTTTTTATATATATTTTTTTTTTTAGTAGTTTTTTTTAAGGAATTTGTTCCACTGTGTCAAGTGAAAGTGAAAACGAGCTAAGGTCCAGCAAAAAAAAAAAAAAAAAAAACAAAAAAATGGGAATGAGGCGACAAACTCATGCAACGAGCCAAATGATTGGTGGCACGCTGCGTGAGTTGCATGAGTTACCATGTAGTATATGTATATGTATATGTATATGTATATGTATATGTATATGTATATGTATATGTATATGTATATGTATATGTATATGTATATGTATATGTGTATGTATATGTATATGTATATGTATATGTATATGTATATGTATATGTATATGTATATGTTGGTATACTATATGTACCTATTGTATATGTAATATGAAAAGGAATAAAAATTCGAGTACTTGTACTATGACAACGAGTACTCATCCGTACGGTCAGTGAGGCTTTGCTTCGTTTCGCATATGTTGCATATACATAGTATATGTAGTAATATATGTATGCTTGGCGGTTACCTTTTGTTTGAGAACCCAAACAATTTCCTTGTTCAATTTAGCTGCGGAGATTCTGTTGCGCTTCACTAGACTTTAGTGCTTTATGTTGTTTCATTGAAAATCTCGAGCTGCTTACGCCTTTATCCTCATTTACGATTTGCAGTAATATGATTTACAGCTCTAACTGTCTAACCGTCTGTTCTATCTCTATCTCTATCTCTGTCTATCTCTCTGTCTGTCTGTCTATAACATTGACTGTCTGTCTATGCCACTGTCTGGATTGTTTTTCGTTGCTAGTTGATTGCCATTTGCGTCTTTGGAATTTGCCTAATTTGGCCCACCAGGTGCAAAAGGGTCAAGGGTCAAATGTTGTCCCGTTGCCCGGTTGCCCCGTTGTCCGGTTATCCCTTTGGCGCACGTTCAGATATTTAATATAGTTGAAGTATGCCTGAAATCTGATGCTGTTAAGCTTTATTTTAAGCAGCACTTTAAAAAGCATTTCTGCTCTCTCTCTCTCTCTCTCTCTCTCTCTCTCTCTCTCACTCTCAATCAAACATGTCTATGATCAATGTTTACATATCATCGCTCGCTCACTCTCACTCTCTCTCCTTATATTTACCAACGCTATTAAAGCTTTCTAAGGGCGCGCAATGTTTATTATGCTCTCTCTTTCTCTCTTTGCATTAACTGCTTGCCTTGGCGAGCAGCGACAACAGGAGTAATAGATAAACATAACGTTTCTTGCTTTCACTGTCAGTGTATTAAAATTTATACCGGCTCGCTTCTGATTGGTCATTAAAAACAGCGCCATCTTTTGTTAAATGTCATAAACTATAACAACCTACAATTGCTGCTGATCGCCTGTTATTGCATGACCGGTCGTCATAGCGCCATCTAGCGTTAAAGTTTTTCTAACAGCTGACTATATGTTGTTACTGCCATTGCTGTGCGCCTGTTATCACATGACTGCGCGCCATATAAAATTTTGCGCATATTGTGTGTGTGCGCCGTGCTGATTGGAATATGCAGCGCCATCTTTTGGCCAATGTTGTGAACTAATAATATTTGCTAGCTGCTATTGCTGTGCGCCTAATACTTTTTAGACTATGATTCGTACTAAAGTAACGGCACAGCAGCAAATTATCAAATTGGAGATTGCACTGGAAAAAAAATTATGATTAAAAAAGAAAATAAAAGAAAAATGCATTTTTTTTGTTGGATTTTTTTTTAGGCATTTTTGTTGCATTTATTTTCCATTTGTATTTTTTTTTTTTGTTTTTTGTTCATTTTTGCATTTTTTAACACATTTTTCTCTCTGCAGTTTTTTGTGTTGTTTTTTTTTGTATTTTTTTTTTGTTTTGTATTTTTTTTTTTATATGTTTTTAATGTTTCTATCAAAATTACAAAAATTCCATTTTAATCGGAATATAAGGTATATATGTATATATATCAAATGTCTTGTTTTTTTTTTTTTTGGGGAAAAAAATCGTATCAAATGGCAACATTGTTTACATTATTATATATATATATATATATATAGATATATATATGACGATTTATATATATATATATATATACATATATAATAGACCTGCAAAAAATTTCATGTATTTGCTTTTGTTTTATGTTTTTTTTTTCTTTTCATTATTATTATTTTTTTTTCAGCTTGCTTTTGCTTTTGTTTTTTCTTTCTTTTGTTTATTATTACATATATATATATTAATTTTAATTAGTTGTAGTAGTTGAAGTTTTTGTTTTTTTTTTTTTTTTTTTCTTTGTAAATTTGTAGTTATGCATAAATTATTATTAATAATATTATAATTATATATATATATATATATATTTTTTTTTAGTTAGTTAATAATAATAATAATGAAGTTTTTTTATTTTTATTTTTATTTTGTTTTTTTTTTTTTTGTTTATTTATTTGTTTTGTTTGAAGTCTCTTCTTTGTTGTCTGTGGCTGGGTTTTCTCCCTCTCTCTCTCTCTGTCTCTGTCTCTTTCACACTAGCTCGTTTAATGTTTATTAGTTTTTATTTTCTTATATATTTTTTTTTTTGTTTTTAAATTTTTTTATTTAGTTTTTTTTTTGTTCTTATTTCATTTAGGATTTGTTTTTGCTGCGCTTTGCATTCTGTTTTTTGATTTGATTTTTGAGGTGTTTTTTTTTACAGTTACAAAATTCCATTACACAAAGTTTTACAAAAGAAAAAAAAAAAAATTTTTTTTAAATTATGCAAAAATAAAAAATAAAAATTGTTTACCAATTCCTCAATAATAAAAAAAAAATGTATTTATTTTTCTTATTTTTTTTGGTTTTTTTTTTCTTTTTGTTTTTTTTTTTTTTGTTAGTTAGTTAGGCATAAAAACTGCTTAGTGTTAGCACATACTTAAAGTATTTTTCAAATTTAGTTTTATTTGTATTTTTTTTTTTATTATTATTATTTTATTAATATTATGCTATAAAAAATTTTACTTCCTCTTTTTTTTTTTGATTTAAATATTTGACTTATGCTTAGTAATATTTTTTTTAGTTGTAGTTTTTTTTTTTGTATTTTTTTTTTTTTTAGTACATAAATTTTTTGTCGCATTCGCTGGCGCGCCTATGGCACATTTCTTATATCAAAAAGCATATAGCATAATATAATTAATATTTAAATTTTTGTTGTTGTTGTTGTTGTTAGTGTTCCTATAGAATAATAGTATCTAAAAAATAGCTTCATTATTTTTATATATATTTTAATATAGTTATCATATATCTCGATATCGATATATATATATATATATATATATATTATATATAAATTCAATATTTCTTTTTATGCAAGCATTAAAATTGGCATTTCCATTAGTTTTATATTCATCATTATATATTTATGAAAATAATAATAAAAATAAAAAGGAAAAAAAAAAAATAAAAATAATAAAAAAAAAATAAAAATAATAAAAAAAAATAAAAATAAAAATAAAAAGAAATAAAATAAAAATAATAAAAAAAATAAAAATAATAAAAAAAATAAAATAAAAAAAAATAAAAATAATAATAAAAAAAATTAAAATAATAATAAAAAAATAATAAAAAAAAAAATAAAAATAAAAAGAAATAAAATAAAATAAAAGAATAAAGAAAAAAAATATTTTTCTGTTTATGTTGCATAAATACATAATTTTTATATATTTATTTATTTTATTTATAGTTTTTATTCTTGTTTTTTTTTTCTTATTTATAGCAAAATAATAAAAAAAAAAAAACAAACAAATAATACAAAAAAATTGAGAAAATAAAAACTAAAAACATATAAGCTATATATATATATATATATCGGCAGTTTATGCAGATTTTTTTTACTGTATTTTTTTGTTGATTGACGGCTTTTGGCCATGGCCAGCAAAACATTTTTTTTTTGTTAGCTGTTAATGCATGGCAAATATTTTCCCCATACTTTACACAGTGGCGCACAAATCTTACAAAAATTTATTGCCTGAATGTGTAACAAATGGCAAAAATTAATTAAATATTAAATATAATTAGCAGCATTATTATATATATATATATATTGCTATTATCAGCTCAAATTTATGGCAAAAATTTATATATTCTTCTTTTTGCTGCTGCTAAAAACAAAAACATGGCAAATTTTATATAACAAAAAAATTACAATGAAAAAACATTTGAGCGACATTAATTATAAGTATAATAGTTATAAGATCTGTTATATATATACTATATACTATATATAGGTTGCTGTTATTTTGCTGCTGTCTGCATTATTTTTATTTATTTTTTTTTTATATGCAATAAGTACAAAAATTCCAAAAAAAAAAAAAAAAAAAAACAAAATTTACACAGCAATTTTTTTTTTTATTTTTTTTTTGGTTTTTATAATGCGAAGCGTGAAAAAAAAGCAAATATTTTATTTTTTATTTTGAACAATTTTTAATTCCTATTTTGTTTTATAGCTTAAAAAATACATTATTTTTTTTTGTTGTTTTTTTTTTTTTTCTTTACGATATCGTATCAATAGTTGTATATATATATATATATATATATATTAAACTTAATGCTAAAGTTTTATTCATTATGATTTATGATGCATTTTAATTGATTAATAGTTGTATAAGGCTTTGCTTGCAACGTAGTTTTTTTTTTTTTTTGTTAGTCTCGCGCATTTCATGCATTAAAAAATACAATCAAAAAAAAAAATATAATTAAAACAAAATTTGCAAAATAAAAAAAAAAAACAAAACAAAATAATAATAATAATAAAAATGCTAGTTAAAACATTAAATATGTTTATACATATTTTTATATTTATATATATATATATTATATATTAATTATATAGGCGTACATATATTTTTTTTTATATAATACAAAAAAAAAACAAAAAAAAACTTTTTTTTTTTCTTTACAATCTATAATTTCGCTTAATTAATTAATTATTACTTTATTTTTTTTTTTTTTAAATTTTCTTATTTTTTTTTGTTTTAATCTGATTTTTTGTTCTTTTTTTTTGTTTCTTTGTTTTTTATTTTATGGCGGCAAATTATATAAACATAACAATTAAAATATATTTAGTATAATAATAGTTTGCACACTGCTGTGCATTTGCTTAGAAACACTTTGCACAATAAAGAAAAAAAAACAAAACTAAAACAATTTGTATAATAATTGAAAATAATTTTGAAAATAAAATTTGAAAAATTTTAATTACAATTTTTATTTTTTTCTTAATAATTAATAAAAATAATAAATTATTTACAAATGAAGTAAACAAAATTTAAAACAAAAAAAAATAATAATAAAATGAAATTTATAATAATTTTTATTTGTTTTTTTTTTCTAGCAAATTGTTGAACAATTTTAAGCAGAGAATTTTATTAAATTCATTTAAGTAAAGATAAAAAAAACTTGACAAATATTTTAAGACAAAAATTGCAGAAATAAAATAATAAATGACATGAAATTAAAAATTGACATGAAATTTATGAAATTTTCAAAAATATAAAAAAAAAATTGCAAAAACATAATTTAAATCAATTTTTTTTTCTATATATATTATAATAAAATATAAACTTTAAACTTAAGATTAAGATTTATGATTGCTTGATAATTTTTTTTGTAACTAAGCAAATGCACAGCGCTGTATTAATAGATATAGATATATATATATAAATATGCACATATATATATAAATATATATAATATTGGCATAGTTATATATATATATATATATATATATATATATATATATATATATATAAATCTTTATAGTATTCTGCTTCTTATATATATAAAAAATTTTTATAACACTGCAAAAAAATTGAAAATAAAATACAAAAAAAAATTAATAATTTGCCGCTTAATGAACAAAACAAGAAATAAAAAACAAAAAAAAAAAAAAAAAAACACTGCATAATAATACTTGAGAAGTGTTTATCAGTGTGTTCATCAGTGTGTGTGTGTGTGTCTCTGTTGTAAGAGAGGAGGCATGTACATTTGTGCGTGTAGTGGCGGCACAGTGTGCAGTAAGCGCAGCGTGTGGCTTATATGCTAAAGTTGTTGTTGCTGTTGCTGTTGTTGCTGTTGTTGCTGCTGTTGTTGCTGCTGTTGCTGCTGCTGTTGTTGCTGGTGCTGCTGTCGGAGCTATTGTGGCAAATGTTGTTAATGTTGCTACTGCTGCTTGTTAGTTACTGTTGATATTGTAGCTGTTGCTGCTGTACAATATAAATGTTGCTGCTTTATTATTGTTCTCGAAGCTGTTTCTGATGCTGATGCTGCTATTGCTGTGTTGCCTGCTACCTGCTGCTGCTGTTGTTGTTGTGATTGCTATAGTGGCTGCGGCTGCTGCTGCTTTTGCTGCTTCTGCTGCAGTTGCTCCAGTTGTTGGATGCTTGGTTTCTGTTCTGGAGCTGTTGCTGTTGCTGCTGCTTCTGCTGCTGTAGTTGCTGCTCTTGCTGCTGCTGCTGCTGCTGTAGTGGCTGCTGCTGCTCCTGCTGCTGCAGTTGCTCCAGTTGCTGCTGCTCCTGCTGCTGTTCCTGCTGTTGTTGCTGCTGTTGTTGCTGCTGTTGTTGCTGCTGCTACAGTTGCAGTTGCTCCAATTGCTGTTCTTGGTTGCTGTTCTGCAGCTGTTGCTTTTTCTTTTACTGTTGCTATTGCTGCTACTATTGCTGCTGTTGCTGCTGCTGCTAAAAAAATAAAGAGAGATTAGTAAAAGTTGCTAGCGGCGATGAGAATTTTTATACAAAAATTACTTACAAACACCTTTGGCTCGCCCAAAATTCCACTGTGCACTGTGCAGTGCTCATTGCTGCATTGCCCATTGCTCTGCTGCCCATTGCTCTGCTGCCCCTTGTCCACTTGTACAACATTACTCTCCATCCACTGCTCCACAATCCACTGCCCACAGTCCACTGCCTCCCACAGTCTACTACTCACTCTTCATTATCAGCGCTGATTGCTCCACTGTGCAATGCACTGCACTGCCCACTGTACATTCAGTTGCTTCCACTGTACATTATACTCTACTCGATGCCCACTGTACACACTTCTCTCTTCACTGTGCACTGCTCTCTCCACACGCAGCTCTCTCCACACGCAGCTTACTCCACATACAGCTGACTCCACACGCAGCTTACTCCACACACAGCTGACTCCACACGCAGCTTACTCCACACGCAGCTTACTCCACACACTGCTCTCTCCAATAACCACAGCTCACTCCACACACTGCTCTCTCTCCAATATCCACTGCTCTCTCTGCACACACACAACTCCGCTCACTACTGCTGCCTGCTCCTTGTGCCATATGCTTAGCAACAATCTAAACGCGATGCGTTAAATGCGTTGAATCGCTACGTTTAGGCGGCGGTGGCGGTGGACGTTTTTTACGTAATGCAGCTGTTGCATCTGCAATTGCTGCTGGTGGTGGCACAGCTGGCTGTAGATGTGTTGGCGGCGGCATAACATTAGTTGGCATTGCAACTGTTGCTGTAGCTATAGCAGCTCCATTAGCATTTGTATTAGCATTAGCATTAACATTAGCATTAGCATTACCATTACTCTGTGCATGTACATTCTCATAGAGTGCATATTCATTATGCGCATATTCATAATGCTCCTGCACCCAATGACTAACATTTGCTGTCTCACGATAATAATGAGATGAATTTGCACCAGAATTTAACTGATGTGCCGCCAATAGATCATCATTATTAAAATCACGAAAACCAAGGACTTCGTGTGGCGTTGTTGCCGGTTCCAATTTACATTTTTGTGCAACTTGCCATTTTTTACGCATGACACGTTGTAAATCTTTAAGAAAATCACGTGGAGGATTTGATGTTGATTCTTGTAAACGTTTTGGTGAACCATTTGTAATATTATTGATGCTACTTGAAATGCTGCTGCCATTTGATAAACGTAATAATTGATCACTACGTGGCGGTAATAATGGTCCCGGTGAATATATTGGTTGTGTTGCAGTTGTTGCATAAGCACCAACATATTGCTGTTGTGGTTCCGGTGAACACATTTTACGTCGCAGCAATACTGGTGAATCGGCAAATGAAACTTTCTTTTGCACTGGTGCTGCTGCTGTTGGCGCTGCAGTTACTGCTGCTCCAGCTGCCGCTGCTGTTCCTGCTGCTGCTGCTGCTGCTGCTGGTCCTACATAATCTGGCGGCGCTTTATATGGCGGCGCTGCTTTTAATGTTTGTTTAACCGCCGGTTTTATTGGCTTTGCAGGCACAGCTGGTGGTACTGCTGGCGTTGTCATGCCCATGCCCATAACTTTAGCCATGCCTGCATAGCTTTGACATGCTGCTGGTGTTGTCATTGCTGTTGATTCGTTGCCATAGCCACAGAGTACATCATCTGGCGGTGGCGGTGGTGGCAATGATGCCAATGATAATTGTGAGCCATATAATAAATCTTGTTCCTCTTCTTCAACTGGCGGTGGCGGTGGCAATGAATCCAGCGACAGTGTTGAACAACACATTAACATATCAGCATCTTGCAATATGACAGCAGCTGCAGCAGCAGCAGCAGCCGTTGATGTTTTACTATGTGCAGGTGTTGGTGTTGGTGTTGGCGTTGAATTGCTAGATGATGAGGAATTGCCATCGACGCTAGTGGCAGTGGCAGTGACAGCAGTAGCAGCAGGCACAGTAGAACAGGCAGCAGCAGCAGCAACAATTGATGTTGGTGCAGCAGCAATGACTACTGGTCGACGTTTTAAGGTGCCGCCACTGCTGCCATTGCTTTCCTGTGATTTACGACGACTATGACGACGCGTTAATGTGCCGCTACGTTCCGGTGATGCTGCCAATTCAGCAGCAGCAGCTGCTGCTGCAGCAATACCAACACTTCCTGTTGTTATTTCACCAACTTCTTTCAATTGTCGCGTCATTGTTGTCAATGGTAAATTTGGTTTCATTGATGGTTTACGTTTAATGGTGCCCGTTGTAAATTCAGAATCAAAGGCATTATTTTCATCAGATAGGCAACCACTTGAACTTGAACTTGAGGCACGTGAGATGCGACCACTTGAGCTTGAATTAATGCTACTGCTGCCACATTGTGATGGTACTGCTGATGTTATGCTGCTTATTGATTCACTGCGCATTGTAACTGCAAAATTTCCACCAGCAGGACCACCACCACCACCAGTAGTAGTAGTTGTAGTTGTAGTACCAATTGATGTACCGGCAACAATTGCTGTTGCTGTTGTACCATTAGTTAACTCTTCTAATAACAATTTATGATTATGCCATAAATGTTTACCATATTTACATATACGTATTGCATTTAACCAACGATCCATTGTTGCCAAATCTTCGGCACATAACATTTTTAATGTACGACATGTTTTACCCAATGATGAATCCATTGATGATTTAAAACCAAATGTATAATCTGTTGGTGATTTCCATTTTTTACGCCAACCAATGCCCATATATAAATTATTGCCACCAAACATTGTTAAACATATTAAATCACGAGTATTTTTTGTTTTCTCCTTTGGAAAATAATATAAACCCGATGAACGTAATACAAAATGATAACGTTTCCAATTTGATTTCTTTGGATCAACTTTCATATAAAGCGGTCCATCTAATTGTAATAATCCGCAGCCATTATCATTTTCAAAATATTCTTCAAGTAACATATAACGTGTCTGTTCATCATGTTGATAACCGGGTGCCATTTGTGGTCCTGGTAAATATAATTCTGGTTTCATAAATATTGATAATTTATCATTACGTTGCTGGAATAATACACGATTGCCAGCATCGGAATTCCAACTCATTAAATTATCAACCAATAGTTCATGATCCTCAAAGATGCGTTCTATGTGTGTGAGAGAGAGAGAGAGAATGAGTGTTAGAAGATGTTATTTGAGATTTATAAGAATTTAGAGGTTATATTAATATTGTTAAGCATTTTGTTGGCCTTGGCAGGCATGTCCATAAAGTAGTATATGTAGTATATATATTCCTGATCTTTTAGAGCAGCATTCAAATCAATCTCAATAAAATTTTGCTATACAAATTGTTTATGCCTATAGGCTACATAGAAGTTGAAACCAGACGTATCGGACAACTATATCCTATAGATGTCATAGGAGTAATCATCCGAAAATTGAGTTTTTGTATGTAAAACTATTTGTATTATTCAGCTATACGTCTGAAACTTACAGGATTTAAGTTCAGTGATGACTTTTACTTTCAATATAAATTTGCTTTAAATCGGACTAATATATCCTATAGCTACCATAGGTACGATCGGTTGAAAATTCAGTTTTTGTATAAAAAAAAACTTTTTGGACTTGTTCAGCTAAACGTTAGGAACCTACACTCCTTAAAGGACATTTTATGCTTTAACATTTCTTTTTCTACCAAAATTTAAAGTATATCCCAACTTCAGGCATATGCCAAAGTTCAGTTTCTCAATCTTGGCGGGGGTTTATCTATTTTTTTTGTTGTATATTTAAATTTGTAGCATTACCCATTTGCAAGTCACCCAAATGCTCAACCAATGCCCAATTTGGTTGCATCTGAACATGATTCTTGTCCGCCAGCAAACGTGTAACATGGCCACAATTCATACGTTCATCTACCAGTAGAGATTTGGAGGCACCATCTGAGGTGAAGGCTTTAACAAAGAGTCGACGTATCGATGCGCTTTCCAATTTATGTAATGCCAATTGAATTTTTGCTGCTTTTGTTGCTGTTGCTGGCAATTGTTGTTGTTGCTGCTGTTGCAACTTTTGTTGCAACAATTGTTGCTGTTGCTGCTGTTGTTGTTGCTGTTGTTGTGTTGAGGTGTTTGATGATGCTGATGATTCGCTGGATAGCAATGAAACAGTATCACTAAATGCTGAATCATTGTCAGGAGATTCAGTGCGTGGTTCACGTGATGTCATCACGCCCATTGTAATGCCCATTGTCATAACACCAGGACCAGGAACACCAACACCACCACCACCAGCAGCACTAGCATGTCCCATGCCACCAATACTAGCAGCTACACCTCCCACACTAGCATAGCCATGACCAACCATACCACCAAGTCCAGCTGTTGGGATGCCTCCTGTGCTGCTTAATAGACCGTTGCCCAGTTCTGACATGCCGGATGATGAGAAACCGGATGTGGTGCTCACATCACCGGATATGCTGCTATTTGTGCGTGAATGTGTGCGTGATGATGCCGCCGATATGGATGCCATTGCTGGTGGCGGTGGTACTGATCCAACTCCTCCTCCAACTCCACCTCCACCTCCTGTTGTTGTTGTTGCTGTTCCTACGCCGACACCACCACCACCAACACCGACAGCAACACCAGGCAAAAAGCTCGCTTCACCATAGCTAATCTGTGCCTCGAGCAAGCTTAGCTCACCCAATATTAGATCCAATTCGGATTCCTGTGTATCCTCTAGATTTGCCATGGATATGCGATACGATGCTTGCGATGTTCGTTCGCTTTGCTGTTGTTTGTGGCGCAATTTGACGGCGCCAGCGCCGCTTATTATATCCACACCTGCTGCAGCTCCACTAGCTACAACAATTCCAGTTCCAGTTCCCGTTCCAGTGCCAGTTCCAGTTCCAGTTCCAGCAACAACTCCAGCTCTTACTGCACCAGCTACCTCCGATCCTTCGCTGGCAATGCCGCCGCCAATGCCGCCGCTGCCAACGATGATCCCTCCTCCCACTTGGCTATTTAGCTGATGAATCTATTGAAACAATAAATAAAAAACAAAAAAACAATTTTCTTAGTTTAAAGTTCAACTTAGATTTTGGTTCCATTCAGCTGGAACCGGTATTGGTTCAATAAGTAGTTCAAATATGTTTTAAACTTATATAAAAAATAGTTTTTCATTTGTAACTGCAAATATCATGCGAGGGAATAGAATGAGAACCGGTTCAATGTATTGGTTCATTAAGTGGTTCAGCTGCAATTTGTTGCTGCGCATCAAGTTTTCTTTCATTCAATGAAAACTTCAAATGGAACTTTCGCTTTCAATCTCCCTCCTTTTTTCTCTCTCCCTCTCATTCTCTCTCTTTCCATCTCTTTCACTCTCATTCTCTTTCTCTCTTATTCTCTTTTTCCCTCTCTCTAATTCTCTCTCGTTTTTTCTCGCGCTCTCTCTCTCTCTCTCTCTCTCACGTTCACTCTCATGATCTCAAAATCTCGCTCTGTCTCTCTCTCTTTTACACTCTCTTTCTTTCTTTCTTTCTTTCTCTCTTTCTTTCTTTCTTTCTCTCTCTCTTTCTTTCTTTCTCTCTCTCTCTCTCTCTTTCTTTCTCTCTTTCTTTCTTTATTTTTCTCTCTCCCTCTTTCTCTCATTCTCTCTCATTCTCTATCTCATTCTCTCACTCTCATTCTCCATCTCATTCTCTTACTCTCTCTCTCTCTCTCTCTCTCTCTCTCCCATTTTCTCTCTCTCTCCCATTTTCTCTCTCTCTCCCATTTTCTCTTTCTCTTATCCTCTCTCTCTTTCTCTCATTCTCTCTCTCTTTGTCTCATTCTCTCTCATTTTCTTTCTCTTTTATATATTCTCTCTCTTTTTCTCTTTTATATTCTCTCTCTCTCTCTCTTTTATATTCTCTCTCTCTCTCTCTTTTATATATTCTCTCTCTCTCTCTCTTTTATATTCTCTCTCTCCTCTTTCTCATTTTCACTCTTTCTCATTTTCTCTCTTGCCAATTGCATGAACCGGTTCAACACTAAAATGGTTCAAAAAATGGTTCAGCTGCTTCAGCTTTTTGAAGGTTGCTCAACGAGTTTGCTTTCAAAAAGCTGAAGCAGCTGAACCATTTTTTGAACCATTTTAGTGTTGAACCGGTTCATGCAATTGGCAAGAAGAAATGAGAAAGAGTGAAAATGAGAGGAGAGAGAATATAAAGAGAGAGAGAGAGAATATATAAAAGAGAGAGAGAGAGAATATAAAAGAGAGAGAGAGAGAGAATATAAAAGAGAAAAAGAGAGAGAATATATAAAAGAGAAAGAAAATGAGAGAGAATGAGACAAAGAGAGAGAGAATGAGAGAAAGAGAGAGAGGATAAGAGAAAGAGAAAATGGGAGAGAGAGAGAAAATGGGAGAGAGAGAGAAAATGGGAGGAGAGAGAGAGAGAGAGAGTAAGAGAATGAGATGGAGAATGAGAGTGAGAGAATGAGATAGAGAATGAGAGAGAATGAGAGAAAGAGGGAGAGAGAAAAATAAAGAAAGAAAGAGAGAAAGAAAGAGAGAGAGAGAGAGAGAAAGAAAGAAAGAGAGAGAGAAAGAAAGAAAGAAAGAGAGAAAGAAAGAAAGAAAGAAAGAGAGTGTAAAAGAGAGAGAGACAGAGCGAGATTTTGAGATCATGAGAGTGAACGTGAGAGAGAGAGAGAGAGAGAGAGCGCGAGAAAAAACGAGAGAGAATTAGAGAGAGGGAAAAAGAGAATAAGAGAGAAAGAGAATGAGAGTGAAAGAGATGGAAAGAGAGAGAATGAGAGGGAGAGAGAAAAAAGGAGGGAGATTGAAAGCGAAAGTTCCATTTGAAGTTTTCATTGAATGAAAGAAAACTTGATGCGCAGCAACAAATTGCAGCTGAACCACTTAATGAACCAGTACATTGAACCAGTTCTCATTCTATTCCCTTGAATGATATTTGCAGTTACAAATGAAAAACTATTTTTAATATAAGTTTAAAAACATATTTGAACTACTTATTGAACCAATACCGGTTCCAGCTGAATGGAACCAAAATCTAAGTTGAACTTTAAACTAATGAAATTGTTTTTTTTTGTTTTTTATTTATTGTTTCTATAGATTCATCAGCTAAATAGCCAAGTGGGAGGAGGGATCATCGTTGGCAGCGGCGGCATTGGCGGCGGCATTGCCAGCGAAGGATCGGAGGTAGCTGGTGCAGCAAGAGCTGGAGTTGTTGCTGGAACTGGAACTGGAACTGGCACTGGAACGGGAACTGGAACTGGAATTGTTGTAGCTAGTGGAGCTGCAGCAGGTGTGGATATAATAAGCGGCGCTGGCGCCGTCAAATTGCGCCACAAACAACAGCAAAGCGAACGAACATCGCAAGCATCGTATCGCATATCCATGGCAAATCTAGAGGATACACAGGAATCCGAATTGGATCTAATATTGGGTGAGCTAAGCTTGCTCGAGGCACAGATTAGCTATGGTGAAGCGAGCTTTTTGCCTGGTGTTGCTGTCGGTGTTAGTGGTGGTGGTGTCGGCGTAGGAACAGCAACAACAACAACAGGAGGTGGAGGTGGAGTTGGAGGAGGAGTTGGATCAGTACCACCGCCACCAGCAATGGCATCCATATCGGCGGCATCATCACGCACACATTCACGCACAAATAGCAGCATATCCGGTGATGTGAGCACCACATCTGGTTTCTCATCATCCGGCATGTCAGAACTGGGCAACGGTCTATTGAGCAGCACAGGAGGCATTCCAACAGCTGGACTTGGTGGTATGGTTGGTCATGGCTATGCTAGTGTGGGAGGTGTAGCTGCTAGTATTGGTGGCATGGGACATGCTGGTGCTGGTGCTGGTGCTGGTGGTGTTCCTGGTCCTGGTGTTATGACAATGGGCATTACAATGGGCGTGATGACATCACGTGAACCACGCACTGAATCTCCTGACAATGATTCAGCATTTAGCGATACTGTTTCATTGCTATCCAGCGAATCATCAGCATCATCAAACACCTCAACACAACAACAGCAACAACAACAGCAGCAACAGCAACAATTGTTGCAACAAAAGTTGCAACAACAGCAACAACAACAATTGCCAGCAACAGCAACAAAAGCAGCAAAAATTCAATTGGCATTACATAAATTGGAAAGCGCATCGATACGTCGACTCTTTGTTAAAGCCTTCACCTCAGATGGTGCCTCCAAATCTCTGCTGGTAGATGAACGTATGAATTGTGGCCATGTTACACGTTTGCTGGCGGACAAGAATCATGTTCAAATGCAACCAAATTGGGCATTGGTTGAGCATTTGGGTGACTTGCAAATGGGTAATACTACAAATTTAAATATACAACAAAAAAAATAGATAAACCCCCGCCAAGATTGAAAAACTGAACTTTGGCATATGCCTGAAGTTCGGATATTCTTTACATTTTGGTAGAAAATTTTCTTTTTATTGGAAGAAGAAATGTTTAAGCATAACGCAAGGCGTGTAGGTTCCTAACGTATAGCTGAGCAAAACCAAGAAGTTTTTTTTTTTATACAAAAACTGAATTTTCAACCGATCGTACCTATGGTAGCTATAGGATATATTAGTCCAATTTCTAGCAAATTTATATTGAAAGTAAAAGTCATCATTAAACTTAGATCCTGTAAGTCTCAGACGTATAGCTGAACACACCAAAAAGTTTTTCATAGAACAACTCGAATTTCAAGCGATCATATCTATGCCAGCTACATGATATAGTTGTCCGATTTGTAGTACATTTAGCTGATATATGTATATATAGAGGAGTTACAAAAATATCAAAATATCTGTAGGTTTTCGGCTAATATTTCAATATATTAACAAGTTTTTTATACAAAAATTAATTTGTTTTTAACGATGACTACTATGACAACTATATGATATAGTTTTCCGATCTGTATAAAAATTTTATGAGATTTGTAAATCGTCACTAAACTTAAATTGTGCAAGTTTCAGTTGAAAAGTTTAACAAGAAAAAAAAGTTTTTCATACAAAAACTCAATTTTCAACCGATTGTACCTATGACAGCTATAGAATATATTAGTCCAATTTCTAGTAAATTTATATTGAAAGTAAAAGTCATCACTAAACTTAAATCCTGTAAGTTTCAGACGTATAGCTGAACAATACAAATAATTTTTCATAGAAAAACTTAATTTTCGGATGATTACTTCTATGAGAGCTATAAAATATATTAGTCCGATTTCTAGCAAATTTATATTGGAAGTACAAGTCATCATTAAACTTAAATCCTGTAAGTTTCAGACGTATAGCTGAACAATACAAATAGTTTTTCATAGAAAAACTTAATTTTCGGATAATTACTTCCATGACAGCTATAGGATATAGTTGTCCGATACGTCTGGTTTCAACTTCTATGTAGCCTTTAGGCATAGACAGTTTGTATACCAAAATTTTATTGAAATAGCTTTAAAACTGACGGAAATTGTTGATTAGGATGCTACTCTAGAAGATCAGGAATATATATACTACATATACTACTTTATGGACATGCCTGCCAAGGCCAACAAAATGCTTAACAATATCAATATAACCTCTAAATTCTTATAACTCTCAAATAATATCTTCTAACACTCATTCTCTCTCTCTCTCTCTCACACACATAGAACGCATCTTTGAGGATCATGAACTATTGGTTGATAATTTAATGAGTTGGAATTCCGATGCTGGCAATCGTGTATTATTCCAGCAACGTAATGATAAATTATCAATATTTATGAAACCAGAATTATATTTACCAGGACCACAAATGGCACCCGGTTATCAACATGATGAACAGACACGTTATATGTTACTTGAAGAATATTTTGAAAATGATAATGGCTGCGGATTATTACAATTAGATGGACCGCTTTATATGAAAGTTGATCCAAAGAAATCAAATTGGAAACGTTATCATTTTGTATTACGTTCATCGGGTTTATATTATTTTCCAAAGGAGAAAACAAAAAATACTCGTGATTTAATATGTTTAACAATGTTTGGTGGCAATAATTTATATATGGGCATTGGTTGGCGTAAAAAATGGAAATCACCAACAGATTATACATTTGGTTTTAAATCATCAATGGATTCATCATTGGGTAAAACATGTCGTACATTAAAAATGTTATGTGCCGAAGATTTGGCAACAATGGATCGTTGGTTAAATGCAATACGTATATGTAAATATGGTAAACATTTATGGCATAATCATAAATTGTTATTAGAAGAGTTAACAAATGGTACAACAGCAACAGCAATTGTTGCCGGTACATCAATTGGTACTACAACTACAACTACTACTACTGGTGGTGGTGGTGGTCCTGCTGGTGGAAATTTTGCAGTTACAATGCGCAGTGAATCGATAAGCAGCATAACATCAGCAGTACCATCACAATGTGGCAGCAGTAGCATTAATTCAAGCTCAAGTGGTCGCATCTCACGTGCCTCAAGTTCAAGTTCAAGTGGTTGCCTATCTGATGAAAATAATGCCTTTGATTCTGAATTTACAACGGGCACCATTAAACGTAAACCATCAATGAAACCAAATTTACCATTGACAACAATGACGCGACAATTGAAAGAAGTTGGTGAAATAACAACAGGAAGTGTTGGTATTGCTGCTGCTGCTGCAGCTGCTGCTGCTGAATTGGCAGCATCACCGGAACGTAGCGGCACATTAACGCGTCGTCATAGTCGTCGTAAATCACAGGAAAGCAATGGCAGCAGTGGCGGCACCTTAAAACGTCGACCAGTAGTCATTGCTGCTGCACCAACATCAATTGTTGCTGCTGCTGCTGCCTGTTCTACTGTGCCTGCTGCTACTGCTGTCACTGCCACTGCCACTAGCGTCGATGGCAATTCCTCATCATCTAGCAATTCAACGCCAACACCAACACCAACACCTGCACATAGTAAAACATCAACGGCTGCTGCTGCTGCTGCTGCTGCAGCTGCTGTCATATTGCAAGATGCTGATATGTTAATGTGTTGTTCAACACTGTCGCTGGATTCATTGCCACCGCCACCGCCAGTTGAAGAAGAGGAACAAGATTTATTATATGGCTCACAATTATCATTGGCATCATTGCCACCACCGCCACCGCCAGATGATGTACTCTGTGGCTATGGCAACGAATCAACAGCAATGACAACACCAGCAGCATGTCAAAGCTATGCAGGCATGGCTAAAGTTATGGGTATGGGCATGACAACGCCAGCAGTACC
>JBAMBR010006923.1:0-11721 GCA_037044475.1 Zaprionus obscuricornis
AGTCATGTCCTGGCTGCAATTATTCAACAATTAAAAAACAAACGCTTAGGCGGTCGCAATGCGTCCAAATGAGCGCGCTAAACTTTTGGATGAGGGTCCACTGAGGGTTTTAGGCAGCATTTGAGGGTCGGGGTATGAGTATGAGAGAATGCCCACACAGAAAATTACTTTTGGGCTTAATTAATGGGCAAGAAATGTGTTTTTGTTGCGTCAACAGGCAAAAGTTAAAGTCGCAAGCAAAAGACAACGAAAAACTGTTGACAACAAAGTTTTTGTGGAAATATTTTTAGATGTGCTCAAGATGGTGTAGAAACAGAATGAAAGACAGACAGATAGATAGAGAGAGAGAACGAGATAGAGATAATAGCAAAAGTAGCTGGAGTAGAAAGTGGAAGTAGTGACAGGCGGTGACGTGGACTACGTGCGTTCTTGGCTTGTTCATGTGTTGAGAAAGTGACACATTTTTCAGTAGAAAATTCCAAGGCACAGACACAGGTTCAGCTACCAAATCCCAACAAATGCGCGGGCATCTACGGGTCTTGACGTCACAAACAGTAACAGCAACAACAACAGCAACAGAAATAATAACAACAACAACATGTAAAACAAGCGTGCCAAGAGGGCAGAAAAAAAAAAGAAGAAAAAAACCTAACATTTGACTAAGGACTAAGGACGGAGCACACATATTTTGGGGCATGCCACTCTCTGGAGGATATTTTGCAGGCACAGTTGTGTCTGTCTTTTCTAAGTGTATGCGTGTGTGAGTGTCTCTGTGTGTGTCTGTGTGTATGTGTTTGTCATGTGCGACATGCTCATAAAAAGCGTTTATTTAGCCAAGAGCAAAGCAAGTGGCACATGACACCAACAACAACAACAGCAACAACAATAGCAGCAACAGACAGGAACAGGAATGACGACAAAATGGCGACGTGCCAAAAACTTCAACGGAAGAGGCGTGCTGGTTTTTGTCATATAGTGGGGGGTGAAGTATGAGGGTTATGCTGCCAAGTGTTAGTTCCAGTTTTACTTGCCGTCAGTTTGCTTAGTGTGGTAATGCTGATTTGGCTTTTACCACATCATTATGTCTTAACTGAAATTTGCTTGCTGCTTTTTTCAGTTTTTTTTTTTCCTCTTTTGATTGTTAACAACTCTTTCATGTGCTCTAACTTATACTGTCTCACTCTAAAATTGTATATTTCTGTCTCTGTCTTTGTATTTACAGGCTGCCAGTTTGTTAGGACGCTTTGCATACCCCACTCCGAGGTCTGCTACGATGGTAAGTGTAGATAAGATGATTCCATCCTCCATCCTCCAGTCACCAGTCACCATTCGCCATACACTCGATTAAGTCGATCCAACTGCCAGATTGTGTTTATGAACTGTAAGGGTCTGTTTACCGACTGATAACTTTCTAAATCTCTTGGGGAAAGAATTAAAGGCAGGAGAAAAAGAAAAAGTAGTAAGGGAAATTGATACATATCTTTTGTGTATATATATTTACAGTTAATGGGCAAAACGTATTCTACAAGTAAAGAATTTTACAATTAGTTAACAGTTTACAAAATCTGTTTACTTAAAAATAAAATTATATTACTTTAGGTTTTGTTTACGAAATTTGAAGTTTTATTTTCAGCAATTTTACAGAAAAATTTAAGTTACATTTTCCGCAGTAGAAGCAAATAAATTCTATTTTTTTTTTGCAAGTTTCGGAAATCATATTTTATTTTTTTTTGCCTAATTCTTTCACTTAGCGTGTTTATTAAGAATTATATATATATGTTGCAGTAAATATATTTTGCTCTCTGCGGGAGTCTCTGCTGTAAGTATTTACTTGCACGTACATATTTGCAGCACAGGGTGTCCTTGATTGCACTAAGTGCACTCAATAACAGGTTGTGTCCGGCAATATAAAACGATTCCAAATACTCCCCGGGTGTGCTATAGCATACAATGGCTTTTACTTGGCTAACAGCAATTGCCAACAGTTAGCAAAAATGCGCTTTGGACCCCTAGTAAAATGCCCATTTTGTGGGTCAACATGCAATCCGAGGCACAGCTGAAATAAATACATATAGATGTATTTTTCCCCCCTCATTTTTTTTGGGGAGTAAACTCTAAGTAAATTTTTGGTATTTGCCAAGCGCTTCAATGCCAACGTTGCATTCGAAAAAACAAAAAAAAAAAAGTGTATCCAAAAAAAGAAAAGGGTAAATGTTGTAGCTCATGCTGCGATTTTAAAGCATTGCCAGAACAAAGAGGAGAAAATGAAGAGTAGCTATGGGATTGACATGAGCTCTACCAGGCGTTGACTAGAGCAGTACATTATCGAGAACACACTCAATTACTTATGTAAGCTCTGTGAAATTTCGTGGATAGGGAGCATTGTTAAAGGGCAAAGGATAAGAAGAGCGCTAAAGAGATGGCAAAGGGTAAAGAAAAAAAAAAAAGAATAGGGTGAAAGAACAATTGGAAATGCAGCTGCTGTGGCTGCTATTGCTGTTGCCAATGTTGGCGAAAACCAGCGAAAAATTGTGAAAAAATTGTTGACCTCAAAAGAGAAAAACCAACATGAATGGCAATGGTAAAAATACACTGTAAAATATGCTATAAAAATATTGTATAAAAAATTGTATAAAAATATAAAATATAAAAAAAATATTTTAAAATTAAATAATTAAATGCAAAAAAAAAATATTACAAAAAAAAAAAAAATTTAAATAAAATATGAAATAAATAAGATAAAACTTAATAAGATTAAAAGCAGAGATAATTCCCTTACAAAAGTGACATGTGTATATTTCTCACAGTGCAGCCACGCATATGTAGATATTGTATGGATGCGAATTGCATTCGTAGTTCTTTTACGTCCCCAGTCGCATTTACATTATGCAAATTACAGTCGAGACAAGCCGCAAGGATATGTATTTAAATGCTCGTAAATCACAATGAAAACAAAAGGTGCCCAAACTGTGGATAGCAGAGAGGTGAAGGCATAGTGTTAAATAGTCGAAGTATGAAAGGAAAAGGAAGCAGAGGCAACAGACAGAGGAGGTAGTGACAACAATATGTATTGTAAGACATGCGGCATTAATGCAGTTACATGGCCTATTAAAACCGTGCTCGATTTGCATACGAAATTCCCCATAGCAATTACATACATCTCCATCCTATTGAAACTCCAAACTCCAATATCAAATATCAAATTGCAAAATCGAATTTCAATTCTCATTGACAGACAATATCTTTGGAAAATGCATTCCCACCACTGGCGTTGACGTTGAGGACATTGAGAAGTAATTATCTAGTGACAGTTGTGATAATAATTAGAACATCGTTTTGTTAATTGTTAAAGGGTTTCCTCATTTCACAGGACACCACTCACTGAGGACCAATCACGTTTGTTGGCTACCATGCTGGAGGAGTTGCAGGGCGCCGGCTTAGGCTGGGATCATCATTATGTGCAATGCCGTATACAGGGTGCGCTTTTCTCACTTCAACGACAACAACAATTGCCACCGAATTTATGCGCAAATTTAGCACCCGTACCACCAGAATTTGGAGATCCAGCTAGTGCTTTGGCTTATGTACGATTTACACCACCAGAGATCAATCAGCCGTTGGAGGGAAATGTTGATTACTTTGATCCGACAATTGCCCAGGTCCGGCCACAGTCTCAATTCTATCCAATGCTGCATAAGAAACAACCGCAGGATAGTGGATTCAATGGCATATTGCAACAAATGCGACTGCAAGATCGACGACGACTGCGACATGATCCGTTGGAGCTCGAACATTTTGGCAAACTTGATGGACACACGAAGAGCACACAGTTGGAGCTGCCAAGCGTTATGGATGCTTTTCTAGATACGGAAAGGCAACGACTTGAACGCGAGCAACAACTGCGTCTCAGCGAACAGGATGCCAATCAAAAGGCCGAGCAACAGAATCAACTTGAACTTTATCAGATTCTTGCCGCCTCAGAGCCCGATCCGCAGCCGTATCAGCGAAAACCACAACCAGCGAATGCTATGGATCAACTAGAAGCAATTGTCGAGCAGCAGCAGCAACAGCAACAAAAGATGCAGCAGCAACAACAAAAGCAGAAACAGCAGGAACAAGATCAGCCACAAGCAGCGCCAGTTTATTTACCTGAGGAGGTAAACGAGTCGAGTGAGCTTTATTTTCCGGATAATTATGCGCCCTTTAAGCGTCGTGGACAGCGGCTGCTTCCCTTTGCGGAGCATGAACAACAGCAGCAGCAACAGCAACCACATTCATTTTTCCGTGAATTGGCCAACGAGCAGGGCTTGCCCCAGGAGCAGTTGGTCGAGTTGGCCACACAGCCAGAGCTCATGAAACGTCGTCCCAGTATTAGCGATATCAATGCACAGGAGCAAGAATTGGCTTTCGAGTCAAGTTTGCGTCGTAACTCATTGACACCCATGGAAGAGGAAGCAATGCTTGCTTCCAATAGTTATCCACGTTCCATGCATAATCAACGCGTTTATACTGAAGGCGGCCTACTACTCGTGCCACAAGATGAACTGGCCGATGAAGCACAAACTGGTGAACCGTCAGCTGATCTTAAACAAACACTGCTTGCCAATATGTTGGGATTTGCACGTCACGAACGTCTGGATGTGAAGAAACCAGGACCACAGTTGGGGCCACCTGCTGAGGAAACGAATCAACTGGAGACAGACAAATCTCGGCGCACTGATGATGGCAACAAAGAGGTCCTGCCCGCCCACATAAAGGGCGGCGATGTCAACGAGCCCTTCAAGAAGAAGAAAGTCATCAAGGAGCAGCACTCGGACGAGGATCATGCGCCGCACACCGTAGACACTGAATATGCACATGTGTTCGTTAAGAACCCGTAAGTCAATTTATAAGTCCAAATATCTATCTACAGATAAATATGTTATATATTTCTTATATTCCGATATTCTCTTGCAGCATTGACAGTTGGTACGATGGGCAGCGCATTATGAATGAGCTGGCGCAGATACTACACATGCAGGGATACTTTTCTTATTTAACGTAGGTTTTGGATGATTACCAATATATTACTCCAAAATATATTCTTCACATTTAAATTTGACTTTTCTTAGCAACATGTTGCCTTCCCTTTAGCGTAGCATCAACTAATCGTAGCTCTACTCTTTCACAGCGTTCAACCACACGAAGTTAGCTTCCGGGTTGACTCAAACAACCCCGAACGTAAGACGGCCGCCGATGTAGCACGCTACATCAATGAGAACCGTGGCGTCAAGAACAACATACAACGACGCGTTGGTTTCTATGTGCTACATGCTGGCGTCGGGGATAGAGTCAAGGATTTGCGTGATCCAAGTGTTTCTGCCTCGCGCATTGAGCTGGCCGAGCAGGGACCGGATGTCACACATATTATGGCCTATATGTTTGCCGGTGCTGGCGCCGCGGCTGTGATCGTAATATTTGTAACGCTAATCTTAATCAAGCGACACGATCGCAAACGAGATAAATTGGGCGGCCTACAGTCAGGCATATCGGGCGCTGAGAGTTGCAGCAAAGACTATCAAGATCTATGTCGCGCTCGTATGGCTGGCAAAAATGGCAACACATCAACGACAGGCAATGGATCGGGCAATGGCGCTGGTGGCAGTAGTGCTGGTGGCACTTCGAACGAACAAGCGCACAGCGGACGCATAACCTCACTGAGCAAAGAAAATGAGGGACGTCCGCCGTCATCACGTTCCAGCACATCATCATGGAGCGAAGAGCCAGCCCTGACCAATATGGATATATCAACTGGACATATGGTGCTGGTAAGTAACACACAATGAATTATCTTTCTGATAGATCTCTCAGTGTCCTCTTCTTCATTCCACAGTCATATATGGAGGATCATTTGCGCAACAAGGGACGCTTGCAACGCGAATGGGAAGCATTGTGCCGTTACGAAGCTGAACCAAGTGCACGAGATGCCGCTACCCAACCGCAATGTGTCAATCTAAATCGACCTGGTGCTCCTTTGCCCTATGATCATTCGCGGGTTGTATTGAACCATTTGGCAAATGCCGAGGGACTAGACTATGTGAATGCATCAACGATTGTAAGTTGCATATATAGAATGTATATATATATAGGAAATATTAATTATCAATTTCCAATTCATAGACTGATCATGATCCACGTGCACCCGCTTATGTGGCAGCCCAGGGTCCATTGCCGTCAACCTTAGCTCACTTCTGGCAAATGATTTGGGAACAAGGAGCCGTTGTTATTGTTGCACTGTGTCGCCTACAGGAGAATGGCGAGGTCGCTTGTGCGCGCTATTGGCCGGAAGAAGGTGCCGAGGTATATCACATTTATGAGGTAAGTTTTCAACAGTTAAAGAAACATCTGATGACTATGAGGAGTATCTATAATTTTGTTCTGCTTAATTTATAGGTTCATCTGGTTAGCGAGCATATTTGGTGTGATGATTACCTCGTACGTTCTTTCTATTTGAAAAATTTGCGCACTAGTGAAACTCGAACTGTAACACAATTCCATTTCTTATCCTGGCCACAGATGGGTGTGCCACCACAAGCTAAGGCGCTGTTGGACTTCAGACGGTAAGTTTCGCCAGAGCTGAGGGCTACCTCTTTCTTTTTTTTGTTGGTTGTTGTCGCATTGTTTTCAGTTGCCTTTACAATCTTCCTGCTTTCCGTTCTTCTGCTCTCTGCAGCAAAGTAAATAAATCTTATCGCGGTCGCTCATGCCCCATTGTGGTGCATGGTAGTGCTGGTGCCGGACGTACTGGATCCTATATTTTATTGGATCTGGTGCTAGGACGCATGAATAAAGGTGCACGCGAAATAGATATTGCCGCAACATTGGAACATTTGAGGGATCAACGCGCTGGAGTGGTGGCAACACGACAACAATTTGAATTTGTGCTCATGGCGGTTGCCGAGGAGGTGCATGCCATATTAAAGGCTCTGCCGGCAAATACATCGGGTGAGAAACGTGAGCTGGACAAAGATGGTAGCGCCACAGCTAAGGAACCGCTTAAAGAAGACAAGGCACAGGAAGCAGCTGAAGAGGAGGCACCAACCAGCAGCTCCAAAGCGGCAGCCAAAGAGAAGGAGCTTAAGGAACAGCCCAAGGCGTCGTCCGCCGAGCAAAAGACGCCAGCTAAGGCGGCCAAGAAGTAAATTCGTCTTGCAAAAACAAAACACCGAAAAAAAAAACAGAATCAGAAATTCCGAAAAAAACAAAAACCAAGAAAAAAAATGAAAACAAAAGAAAAAAACAAAACAAAATAAACTTTATTTCGTTTCGTTTGTTGTTGCAGAAAAGCGTTTCGGGGGTCTTAATTTTAGTTGTTGTTGTAGTTAGAATTAATGTCTCATTTATCTCCACACTAAACAACAAAAAAAATAATAATAATAATAATAATAATTTGGGATTAAGCACTTGGAAGGTTCGAAAAAGGCTAAAAATATGGTTGGCAAGCGATGGAAAACAAAATAAATAAAACAAATTTTTATGTTTCTACATTTAAGTTGCACCGCGAAAAAAAAATATATATATATAAATATATATATAAAGACGCATGCAACGGTGTGGCACGCATGGATCAATGCATAGCTAGCATGCAACTCCTAGTGAAACACCAGCCCGTGGCATTTGGAGTGCGTCTCTGGCGCATGATCAACGTGCATTAACAACGTTGCAGGGCCAGCACCTAAATATATAATTGCACTAACTAAAAAAACTAAACCTTAAAATATACAGGCATATTATAAATATATATATATATATATGTATTACAAAGAATATTTGTGTGTTTCTAGAATATTTACATGAGATTTACATAAATATCTAAAAAGTAAAAGAAAAAAATAATGAAATATACAATATATATATATATATATATAAAACATATACATGTGTGTAATAGTTCTTAAGCATTTAAATTATGAATTATTAATGAGATTTGCATTTCAATTTTGAATTTGAATTTGAATTTGCTAAAATAAAATTCTCTCTATAATCGATGTGCTTGTAATAAAACCAATAAGAACAACAGTCGAGCTAATGGTATACATATGCCGATGAAACAAATATACACACACATATATACAAAGAAACAAACACACAGACACATACATATACAACTACAAAGCAACATAACTGAAAGCCCAACAAATACATATACAAAAGAAATATTTACACACACTCACACATATTCAAAACATACATATACATAAAGAAAGAATGCAAAATTTGTACCTTAAACCAAAAATTAAAAAACAATTACTACAAAAAACAAAAAAAAAAACAAAAATTCTATTTACAAAAATTTAATTAAAAAATCAAATATCGAAATTCCAGTTAATGACGACGCTATATTGATGTGTACGACAATTAATTATACAAATTTAATATATATATAAATATACATATATGTATGTATATATATATATTTCAATATCGAAATTATATATATATATATATATATGTGTATACTATATCTACATAAATGTCTACTAAATATATATATATATATATAAAATACAAAAATTATACATTTATTCATATACAATTTGATGAATATCAATACTTATATAATATTAATCTTAATCTTATCTGTGTGTTTAATAATCTCATAATAATATTATTTTACCAAGCCATATGCACAATAAGTTGTATCACCAACCATTAAAATTCAAAATTCATGTCGAAATCCACAAAATCCAACACAACAAATCCAAAATGAAATTCCCAACAACACAAAAACCTAATGAAAAATCCTTTTTATTTTGAAAGAAAAAAAAAAAAAAAAAACTAAAGTCGCACGATATTGGGCACAACAGGCCAAACTTATCGCACAATTTGTCGCACAGTTTTAAACATTTGGAAAAACCATGAAAAAGAAAAAAAAAACCATGAACCAAAATTCAAATTTTCAAATTCAAACATTAATTTTTGAGGCAGCTAAAAACTGTTTGTGGCGGCAAATTGTGCGGTGAGGGATGGGAAATGTTGTGTTCAATAATAACACAAAATCTAAGAATGATATGCCACACATAACTTCTTGAAGCTAGCAGATGAAAGGACGCAAAAATTGTAAATTATTGCCGGAAGGAACACTCAAAAAAAAAAGAAGAAGAAGAAGAATAAAGAAACACAAAAACACTAACACTAGAAAAACAAAAAAAAAAAAAACTAAAAACAATTCTCCACTCAGGCATGACCTTTGAATGTTTCAAAAGGACAAATAGCATAATGACAAAAAAAAAAAAAAAATACGAAAACAGGAAGTAAAAAAAAAAAACTTACACTATACACTAGACATAAAACAAGCATCATGGCCACAAAGATACAAAGATACAAGAAACAATACTATTGACTATTGAGAGCTATAACCGATCAACCGATTTTAGTTATATAAGTGCAAAAATTAATCAAGAGAGCAAAAAATATAAAAAATTCCAAAAAAAATGAAAAAAAATGCAAAAAATAAAACAAGTTTATCCGATGTTGTAAAAACCAAAAAAAAAATATAAATAAATTAAATTAAATTAAATAAATAAATAATAAAGACGAAGACGATGCAAAAGCTGCAAAAGAATGCAGCAAAAAATTATACAAAAAAAAAATAAAAATATATATACACTTAAATAAATATATAAAAATTAATAAGAAATAATAATAATAATAATTAAAACAATTTTATCTAGAGTTGTTGATGTTAATATGAAACAAAAAAAAAACATAAAACATATTGCAAATGAGTTTATTGTAGTTTGAAAATTTCATTCGATAATTAAATATTAAGCTAACAAAAATACAAAAAAAAAAATTATAACAACTAGACGCAATATTTGTTTCTTAGCATTTCTATTTTACTTCGTTTCAAAATTTTCTTTCAACAAACAAAAAAAAAAAAAACAAAACCAAAAAAAATCTTTAAACACACAACACAAACAACTTTAAAGCAAATGAAAATCAATATTACAATAACTGTGGCGAGCCCAACAACAACTAGAGGCTTGCGAGAAAGATCGCTAAAAAAAAAACAAAACAAAAAAAAAAATATTACAAATTTATTCAAGTGGTAGAAAATTACTCTCAAAAAAAAAAATAAAAAAAATATATTAAAAAAAATTTAGTAGTGAGTTTTTTCCAATAATTTAATACATAATTCAAGCAAAGTATTTTCAGTGTTACTTAAACAAAAAAAAAAATTATATACAATAAATACACAATGAAAAAACGTTCTTTGACAAACAAATTAAATAAGTGTACTAAAAAAAAAAAAACAAAACAACAACAACAACAAATGATAAAAACAAGACGACAATGAAAAAAAAAAAAAAACAAATTATTAAAAGCAAAATCTCTAAATGTATTGTAGTAAAAAGCATTATAAAATATTATATTGATGTATATTTAATATATATATATAAAAAAAGGAAAGATGGAAATATAATTATTATAAATAATAATTATATAATATTAAGATAGATAAAAACAACAACCATGCGTAGGTTATTGAGCGGAACTTCACACTATAATTGAGAAAAAAAAAAAACAATTATAAAAGAAGTATAAATATAATTCTAATTATAAATATATAAAACTATAACTATAACTATATAACTATATATGACGAAGATGATAATAATAATAATACTAATCAGGCATAATAATGATATATAAGAAGTATATCTGTACCCTCATATTTAATCCACTTACATATACAACTATATATATATCAAATATCAATATCCACACACAATATAAATGTGGCGTGCATAAATTAAGCACAAGTTTATTATTTTCATTGATGGTGTAACATAGATATATAAAAGAAAAATATTTAAAAATTAAAATCGTGCGTATAACTGCTAGAGATCAGTTCACGATCAAACGGTACATAAATGTCCGTTGTGTTCAGCTTCTTCCTGGGAAGAGTTATAAGTAGCACATCGTATAAGAAGACACTGCTATGTGTCTAGAGA
Source organism: Zaprionus obscuricornis (assembly GCA_037044475.1). NCBI lineage: Eukaryota > Metazoa > Arthropoda > Insecta > Diptera > Drosophilidae > Zaprionus > Zaprionus obscuricornis. Next base: position 10,998 of record JBAMBR010006923.1, read on the forward strand.
GACGAGCATGCACAGACAATTAAAGAGTAACTCTAAAAAGTTTTGTATTTGCAGCTGAATATGAATATGATTATAGATAAAGATAAACCTTAAAGTAAACTTTTTGACCGACGTACGGAATACAAAATGGTTTGAGTTCCTAGTTAAACGCAAGCTGACAGAATACTGAATACTGAATACTGAATAAAATCTGACAGACAGTAAGAAAGTACAATGACAATGAATTATTGATGTTAAGTACGGCCTGTAAATACGCACATCCTTACTCTGACTAACTAACAAAATTTGACAACAAGAACTATCTAATTGACATAACTGACATGAACAGTCGGACAGTTGGACATTGGGACAGTTGAATGACTTTAGTTTGTAGATGAACTACAAAATGAGATTACTGCATGCATTACGTTAGAGTTGCTCGCTTGAACAACAGCATAAAAATTGTCTGTTTGCATTTTTTTGGCATAAATATGAGATTTTTATTTAACATACTTTATGACGTTCAGCAGAATTAGCAAAAATAAAAAAAAAAAAATAAAGAAAAATTCAATGTAATTTCAATCAAATGTTGAAATTCTTTGAGTTTGTTTATCAAAGATTATTAAAAAAAAATACAATAATAATAATAATAATGCAAAAAAAAGCATAAGAAGCTATTCAAATGCATAATATATAAAAAAAATATATATATATTGCATGCAACATTATAATTATGAGTGTTGTG